>JAJHSJ010000004.1:81925443-82022556 GCA_021015155.1 Magnolia officinalis
AATTTTCTTTTTTAAAATATCATTTTTTTAATCTCACTTTGTTATATATAACTTTTCAATTTTATTGTCAAAATACAAAATCTAGTTTTCTTTTTTTAAAAAAAATATATTTTTTTAATTTGTCAAAATTTTCACAATTTTGTTAAAAATTTTAAATTTTCTTTTTCAAAATATCATTTTTTTATTGAATTTTTTTTTTTCAAAATTATCAACAGTTTTTTTTTTATTCAAAATTTAAAATTTTCTTAAACATTGTTAATTATTTTTCCAAGGTTCTTAATTTTTTTTTTTTTTTTTTTTCGAAATTCATAATTTTTTCGAGTATCTTAATTGAGCATTAGAGACGGTTTAAGACCGTCTCTAATAGAGACAGTCCTAGAGACAGTCCTTGACTGTCTCTAATAGAGACGGTCTTCAACAAGGCTTGAAGACGGCTAATGACCGTCTCTAATAGAGACGGCCTTTGACAGTCTCTAATAGAAGCGGTCCTGGACAGTCTCTAATAGAGACGGTCTTAGACAGGGCTCTAAGATGGCTAAGGACCGTCTCTATTAGAGATGGTCTTTGCAGTCTCAGATTACAAGTAAAAGACGGCCAATGACCGTCTCTAATGCAGACGGCCAATAACCGTCTCAGATGACTACATATAAGACGGTCGATGACCGTCTTAAGTGATTTGTGGACATTCTACATTTTAAGACAATATTAGGGACGGTCAAGAGCCATCTAAAATTTTAGAGACGGCTTACGACCGTCTCTAAACCGTCTTTAAACTAAGGAATTTTAGAGACGGTCCTGGACCGTCTCTAAATCCGTCAAAATTTTCCATTTTTCAGTGTCGGTGCGAATCAAGCTTATATAAAGAGATGCTTTTGGAGTTTTTAATGACGAATTAATGTAGGAGTAGAGAAGGGAGTTGTGGTACTTCAAGGAGTCCTCTTCCCTCTTCAATCCTTCGATTTTAGTTAATTTTTACATTTTTCTTTGAAAGTTTTAGCTCGATCATGTCTATGGTTGACTAATTTCTTAGCTAGAGCTAAGAGGTGAAGCTTGTGGTTTTTCTTAACATTTATTTTACTTTGATTCAAGTTATTTAGTTTTCATGTTGAACAATTTATGGATATGGTTTGAGTGAAATACTTCTAGTTTACTTTAATCCATTATCGACTCCGGGCATTTTGTATGTTTAGGAATACTATTGATATTTTCTTACATGTTTTGCGATCGTTTGATCTATAAAATCCATTGATTTATTATTAACTCCGGGCACGATAGATACTTTGAATTCTCCGAGATCAATACGTTGATGCTTTATGGGAACCAATTCAATGAAGTTCAAATCTGTTTTGATGAATGAATGATGATTTAATTGCTCCATTATCCGGTTGGATATGATAAGACTTCGATTCTAGTTGTGTGATCTAATTGAATAAAGTAAAGTAATATTAAGGAAGTTATAAGTGGATCCTTGACACTCTAGCTTTTTATCTTTGATAGTTTCTTCCATAAGTACTCTTTTAATCCAAATTTTTGTAGATAGTTTAAATTCTAGTTTTAGTTCTAATGTAATTTAGAAATCGTACAATAACAAGTCCCTGTTGATACGACCTTGGTTTCATTGAGTTATTACTACATCGCAGCCTTACACTTGGGTTGTCATAACAAGTTTTTGGCGTCGTTGCTGGGGACTTCAGTTGCATTTAGTATTAGAATAGGCTAGGATTAGGATTTATTTATTTTTTTTTTTGTGTTTTTTAGGATCAGTTTTTTTTTTTTTTTTTTAATTTATTATTATTAGATACTAACATTGTTTTTCTGTTTTGTAGAAACTGACATGGAATCATTGATTCGGTAATATCATTCCAACTGATCTTCTTGTTATAGTCATTTCAGATTTCGTATTTTTTTGTAATTTTCTTTTTAGGTTTTAGTTTAGAATTAGGACTTAAAGTGTTTCATGCCCAAGTGCATACACGATAACACTCTGTGTCTCTTAAGTGAAGGAGGATTAGTCGAAGGTTTGCATATCCATTGCCGGATTGGACACACCTTAAGATCCTCTGAGTTATCAGAAAACATGGTTGCAAATCAACCTTACCATCCCGTAAACGAACAACAAGATGAAATCAATGTGCAAAATGTTCATCCACCTAAAACGTTGTGTGATTACTTACAACCAGCGAGGGCGAGTACACCTTCCTGCATGGTGTTTTCACACAATGCAGGAAACGTGGACTTCAAGCTGTGAGTGATCCAACTACTTCTGAAGTTTCATGGACTTGACTTTGAAAGTCCCTATTTACATCTTAAGGAATTTGATGAGATCGTAGCAACCCTATAATTTAACAATGTTTCTGAGGACATCTTAAGAATGAAATTCACCCCTTAAGGCCAATATCAATCGAGAAATGGGCCAAGATGACCTGGGAGTTCCTTAAAATGTTCTTCCTAGTTCATAAAACAAATACGCTAAGGAGGGCGATTATGAATTTCTCCCAAAAAGAGGAAGAGACCTTCTAATATTGGGAGAGATTCAAAGATCTTTTGAATTCCTATCCACATCATGGCTATGAAACTTGGTGGGTAATAAGCTTTTTTTCTACGATGGACCGACTTCGCCCATGTATCAATTCATGAACAAGGATCCCGATGACACATAGGATTATTTTGATGTACTTGCTGAAAACGTGCAATCATGGGATACCTCATCAAAGGCCACCAATGCAAGACCAATTCAATCTAGAGAGAATGGAGGAATATACGTCTTAAGGGATGAAGACGATGTGAATGCTAGGGTAACTAATCTCACAAGAAAAGTTGAGGCCATGAAACTAAAAAGAGTATAAACGGTTAAACCCGGCGAAACCATTGATGTTGTGTGTGGTATTTGTGCTAGTAACATATACTTGACTCAAGATTGTCCCACAATTCGTGCATTCCAAGAGTTGTTACATGATAAATCTAATGACGTGAATAATTATCAAATACCATTTAATGCCCCCATTTCAAACACATTATCCTAGAAAGAGGAACCATCCAAACTTTAGTTGGAGGAATGGGCAAACGACCAATACGGAGAGAAATCCTCAAGGAACTTTTTTATGAAATTTCAATCTACTAAATTAGAAAAGATCCTAAGAGAATACGGTTCAGAAATTCAATTAAAATTGTTCGTTGAGGTTTAACCACGATGATGGTTCATATTAATTAACCACAATGATATCAGTATCACGGTCATCTTGGTCAAAACTTGGAATGATCTGTTGATAATCAATTACAACATTTATAGATTCTTGTATAACCTCAAATCTTTTATTTAACACATGATATGCTTGACTGTTTAAAGCATATCATAGAAATATTCCCTTATCGCTTTTTTGTTTCAAATTTGTCCAAATTTTCTCGGTCACGTAAAATAAAGCATTTGTTCCAAAAGTATGAAAATATTTAACAGTATGCTTTTTGTCAAACCATAACTTCTAAGTTGTTTTATTTTTTCCTGTACTTATGTAAACATGATTAATTATATATTATGCAGTATTTACACCTTCAACCCATAAGAATTTAGGCGATTTCATGCTATTTAGCTAGCATCAGGCTAGCCATTTCTTGTAAAACTCTATTTTTTCTTTCAGCAACCCCATTTTGCTGAGGTGTTTTTAGAGCAGAAAATTCATGTAATATGTCATGGTCATTATAGTATTTCTCAAAATAGCTATTTTCAAACTCAGTTCCATGATCACTTCTAATTCTGATTACTGACAATTCTTTTTTCAATATGGATGCTTTTTATAAGCTTTTTGACTTCGTCAAGAGCATCCGACTTTTCTCTTAAAAAATCTACTCATGAATATCTAGTGTATTCATCAACTACATCTAGAAAATATTTCTTACCACTTCTACTCTCTGTTCTAATTGATTCAACTAAATCCATATGGAGAAGTTCAAGAGGTCTTGTATTGGTTGAGTTTATTTTCTTGTGACTACTACTTTATTTGCCTATTTGACAGGCACCACATACTTTGTTCTCTATCTTTTTCAATTTGGGTGAGCCACGCAAGTGATCTCTTTTGCTCAATTTATATTGATCTTTATACTTTACATGTCCAAGATGTTGATGCCATAATTCAGTCTCATTTGTTTGAACCATGTAACAAGAATGATTTGTTGAGCAAGTTTCATCAACTATATAGCAATTTTTAGACGTTCTGTAACCATTTAATATCACATGTCCTTTATTATTTATTATCTCACATCCATGATCAGAAAATTTCATACTATGATTATTGTCACAGATTAGAGATATGCTTAGGAGATTTTTTTTCAAACCTTCAACATATAAAACATTTTTGAAGATAGGTAAGTTGGGAAGTTGTACATTATCTTTGCCGATGATCTTATAGTTGCTACCATCTCCAAATGTAACTGAGCCACCAACGATCTTGTTGATATTTGAGAGAATGACTTTATCACCTGTCATGTGTCTAGAACATCAACTATCTAGGTACCATCTTGAATGGCTACTTGATTTGAAAGCTGTGTGGATAACAAGACACTTGACCTGTAGAACTCATTTCATTATGGTTCTAGGCTTAGGAGGGTCTCATACCTTTTGCTGTGCTTGGGAGTTAGGATTTCTTCTAATTCTTTTTACTCCTTTCTTACCAGAGTTGGATTTTAATAACCTTTTCAGCAAGTGCACAATTTTATCAATAAAAGGAGGATTTTTATTATTTCTCCTGTGATATTTGTGGTTGTTGGCATAGGTTTTTACATTAGAGGCTTCTTGAAAGGGCTTTGAATTTTTGAAGTTATTATTTTTACAGTTTAGCTCTTTTAGAGTTTCTGCTTTAGAGTTCGAGGATTTTCCTTTTATAAATGTAGGAGCAGAATCCTTAAATTTTAGAATTTCATCTTTAATATAACCTAATTTAGATTTGTCACCACATCGACGAGATAAGGTTAACAAATTTTCAAGTTTCAAGTCTCTTTGGGTATATTTCCAAGTATCCTTTGAACTCTAAAGTGAGGAAACTTCAATTTTTAATCTCTCATTTTCATATTTATGATTTTTCATTTTAGAGATCTTTTAACTTAAATCCAATTTTTCTTTTTCAAAACAATCAGAAAAATGAGATTTTTCCAAAACAGCCTTTTCAAGTTCTAATTGTAATTTGGTACATTTTTCTTTTTCAATTTTCAGTTTATACACAATCTTGCTACTTTCTCTGTATAAGGCATTATATGCTACTTGAAGATTGTCTTCATTTTCAGAGTCACTTACAGGAGTTTCCTAATCATCTGAAGAAGTGATTCTAGCTATAGTCATAAAGGCATTAAGATCTTTTACAGTTTCCTGGTCTGATTCATTAGTTTCTGAATTAGTTTTAGATTTTGATGATTCATCCCAAGTGGCAATCGTGCCTTTTCTTCCCAATTTATCCTTTTTAAGACATTTCGAAGTGAGATGCTCATATTCAAAATAGTTGAAGTATTGAGCGTCTTTAGATTTAGATTTTCAATAGTTTGAGTTTCCTCTTCTTTTATCGAAAGGTTTTTGAAAATCAGTTCTTTTCTTAGTTTTAAAAATTCAATAAAATTTCTTTGTCAACAAATCCATATCGTCTTCATTTTTCTTGTTATCTGAATTTATATTTAAGTGGTTTGATTTAGATTTAGAGAATTCGAGGGAAATGAATTTGTTCTTAGGACCTTTGAAATTCAACTCGTATGTTTGTAAAGATCCAACCAACTACTCAACCTTTATTGGATCAGTATACCTCAATTCTTATATAGCAGTAACTTTAGAATTAAACCTATTAGAAAGTTATCGCAATATTTTTGCAAATAACATTGCTTTCAAGGATGCTTTCACCAAGACCCCACATAGAATTGACTATGTCATTCAATTTTGTATAAAAGTCCATGAATGACTCATTTTCTTCCATACGAACTTCCTCAAATTTGGTTATGAGGATATGGATCTTAGTTTTTTTCACAATATTAGTTCCTTCATGTGTCATTTTAAGTATATCCCAAGCTTGTTTTGATGTATCACACGAAATGATTCTTTTGAATTCATCTGGTGATAGAGCACAAGTTATAACATTTAAGGCATTTGCACTACTTTCACGTTTCTGAGTAGTTGTCCAAAAACCATAAGCAATTTCTTTCATAGACATGGTTCCAATTAATTCATAGAACAACTTTCACCTATTATTTTAGGTAGGACAATCTTATTTCACTACGTCCTTAAAATCAAACTTTTAAAACAAAAATTGTAACATCCTGAAAATCGGGGGTCGAGTAATAACTCAACTCACGAGTTCCAGAACATCACTTATGCAACATAGATAATGATGATTAAATGTTATCTGTATTAGTGCATTGAACATGAGTGAGATTAAGCCAAAACAACATATCATACTCTAGAGACAGTTAAATTACAAGCGGAAGACTGTGGTAGATATATATAATATATAATATATAAAAAACTGTGGTGAGTCTCCAGAGTGTGATAACATTACCAGGTTAATAAATTACAAGTACAATTCTAAAATACACCAAATGTGAGGAAGTGTAATGTCTTCTATCCCAAGTACTATAGCTCCGTCAATACAATACCAGGTCTTCAAAGACCTGTCAGAAAGTTACATGTAGGAGAACTCCTCCTCAACATCATAGTAGTGGTCCGGCTCTGCTTCATAAGCATCGCCATCACCTAAAACTCAACAAATTTGGTTGGTATGTACAACACCGTCCCGTATCGTGGGAGTGAGTGATCAACTCAGTGGAACAATAAAGCATAGGTTAACATGTTATCAATTCGGTCAATCAGTAATGATAAAGCAGTAAAATCAAACACTCCTAACTACTCTTATTAATGCAAGTATGAATGCAGTCATGATGTATACCCTCACCACACCCTCCCTTGTACGACACCATCTTACGTTCGCGGCATGCTTTCATCCCTCAGTGCTCCACATCTTCCAGGCACATGCAATGCATGATGAGCATGATTACCGAGTATTTATTAGTCCATTTCAAACAGCAGGATTGGGAAATTAAGGTACCTCCCTTGTATCATTCCCAAACATGATCCATTCTAGGGTCGTCAGTCCTAGTTAATCTCAGACGATGGTGTGTTTTCTAGGTCACTGCAAAGGCTACCAGGGCTGTTACGCACAAAGGTTACACCACTCCCCCATCACCTCTTTAACGATTCATCACTATATAGAAACAGGCCTAGTTCATACTCTATACACCGCGGCAAAACTATAAGGTTCACTGCAATTTCAGAGTATGCTCGAGGTCACTACAAAGGGCTGCCAGGGCTGTTGCTCGCATTGGTTGCACCACTCCCCCATCACCTTATCAATGTAGGCCGACAGCACGAATATAGTGTCCCATACCACCATAATCGGCTCACGAGTCTGGTTGCTCACTGGTCACTACGGAGAGGCACGTGGCCCCAGCGTAGGCCGACAGCTTGACCACGGTGTCCTATACCACCATGCCCGGCTCATGAGTCTTAGCGGATCGAGGTATCATGGTTAAAAGGGATTTCACTGGTATGTTTGGTACCCTAGGTTCAAGCAGAGGCGTCCAAACATGATGAACATACATAAGACAGATCGGGTTACTTGACGGGCTCGGCTAGCTCGAGCGCACAATAAGTTAAATGATATGAAGCGCATATGCACTTCGTGTGGCCAACCACTATCGCCAACCGAAGTACGACTCGGGTTTGTCGAACACATCTCACGTGGCAAATGAATCACAGCTATGAATTCACTTCTGGTACTGATTGTCTGGACTATAATCATAGCCCCAAACACAACCAATTGCAGATAGATAAAGCAGTAATGGATCAAGATTCAAATCATACAATCCAGTCTGATATTATCCGTTTAGGGCTGTCAGGGCTGTTGCACGCATTCGTTGCTCCACTCCCCCATCACCCATGACGGATCATACAACGTAAATATGAATTTAAACATATGACTTACATAGATAAAATCATAAAAGCAGTTGAGCATGTTATGAAGCACAACACAAGCATGAGTTTGTACGTATTCAATTCCTAATCACACAGCTATCCAAGGAAATCATACACATAGTTAAAGGAGTTGAGAATCATATCTCAACACCCTTAAACATTACAATTTACTAATTACTACCCATTCAGACATTTCAACAAACACTTTAAAATACATACATCAACATACATGACATATGTTGATCACATAGGCATTAGGCCAAATCCTTTCACTAGAGAGTTGCCCCAATCATAACACGCGTACACCCACGACGGATAGTCATGGAAAGTAGGAATCCAAGTTCCATATTCATTTGAACATTTTCACAACCACTTGGGCTACGCATATCAACATATATAGCGCATAGTGGCTGTGGCATGATTCAGGGCAAATCCTTTCGTCGAAGGGGTATCGCCAATACAACAATCATATATCCATGACAATTAGTCATGGCGGGCTCGAATGAGAATTCTATACTCATTCAGTCATTTTCACAAACACTTAGAATACACTATTACAACATACATGGTGTATGTTAGCAAAACATGTATTAGGGCTATCCTTTCGCCAAGCAAGTATTGTATCCATGTATAATATATTCATATAGCAAATAATCATGGCAAATACATCTCCAAAATTTATATGTATACAGTACTTTCTAGAATACACAATTTCAACATACAATGTATATAAGCGAAACATGTATTAGGGCGAGTCCTTTCGCCAAACAAGTAATTTATCCACATATAATATATTCATACAACAATTAATCATGTCAAACACATTTCCAAAATTTGTACGTATATGGTACTTTCTTCAACTACCTAGAGTATGTAGAATTTTATATTTTTCATCTTTAATTGAAACGGAAAACAGACAACACTTTATACATGTGCAATTGCATGCAGATCGTGAATCTATCATTATCTGACATTGAAAGCGTTGAAAACCATAACCTATACACCTAAAGTCCGCACCTTTTGTCGTAGAATCACAACGAGTACGATAGGTTTGCTAAGCTTCCGTATTCGGCAGTTTGACGACCTATAGAACGGAATATATTAGCTATTTCATAACCTACAACTATCAAAACCCCAAAACAGGTTTGGGTTAGGGTTGCTTACCTAAAAATGGGGCTGGAATCACTGGGAAAGCGATTAGAACGGAATGGTTGTACTTGTATAATGGTAGGGAAGCATGACAGGGAGATCCTCCCACAACTCCCACACTTTCTCTCTCTTTTCTCTCTTTCAAATCACAAATTCTTATGGCTGTGAGAGAGAGGGTTCAAAGGTCCTTATATAGCCTAAAAAGTCTCCAAATTAGACTTCAAATTAAGGTATACTTAGGTTATAACCAAAGCGAACCTGTTTCAGCTCAACGAAGGACTTTTGGCGGGCATCCTTGAGCCAAAGGTCGGACTTAAGCTCACAAACTATGGATTTAGGTTCTATTAAGTTTTCGTTCCAGTAGGGTTCTCAAATCACGCGTGGCGGACCAGTTTCAGTTCAATGGTCAGCGGATCTCGATCAGAGATTCCGAGTATATGTAAATGTGTATGAAATTTCTCCTGATCCGAGGGTGTAATTTGGTCTGATTCTGACGGTCTGGTTGCTTAAAACTAATCCGCAAGCAACACGTGCCAGATTACTATTCAAGATATTTATTTTGTAAAGAAAATAAGTGTTTTTACACTCTCTCGCTCCAGACTCAAGCGAACAGCCGTGGGACACTGTCTGGATTTGATTTCCGAGATGGTTGTCAAGCCCAGTAAGGCGGTCCTAAGTCCTTAACTTCGTGTTAATCGGACTTCTGACGTGCAGTCCAGATATGATACAGAGTTTCGAGATGCTCCCGAGAGTAGCCAGGTAATGAGATTGATCCTAGATTTTAGGGTAACCTAGCGTCAATGATTCTACAAGTTTTGGGTCTTGCAGATCATATTTAAAGTGATTGGTGATAATTTCACAGGGACTCTAGTTTAACACTGGCTAATTCTCGCCTAATTTCTAAAGGATTTAGTCCTGGGTGATTTTGGTCTGAGGTGGTACTTAGTCCTTTGTCGCAATGTTTAGTTCAAGTATAGTTCTTCATCACCTAAACTTTAAGATAGTGTCCAATGTGAAAGTACTTAGAAGGATTTAAAAAACGAGGTAATGAAAGGTGAGATTTGTGAAGAAAATGGTTTGAAAAGGGATTTGAGGCTTTAATTGAGTGTTTGAGAAGTTAAACCAGTGTTAGGATTGACCCATCGCCTAAGGACGTCTAATTCCAGGTTGGAAAAAATCCGGGCTATATCAATCAAAACTCAAATAAAATAAAAATACTTCTCTTCAGAAGATAGAGCATCACGTTAAATATGAAGTCGAGGCTTTAAGCAATGATCTTCTTTTTTGAGTGTCAATTAGGCAGTATATGCTCAACCAGAAAGAATATAAGGATTTAATGTATTTCAAGGAACAAAAACCCTAATTGTTGCATATTCAATTCTGTATATCTCAAGTAGAGTATAGATTACTCTCTAATTGCATTTAACACTAACTTGAGAAAGGGAATTGAATAAGATAAATAAAATTAATAATTACCACACAGATAGCTTGGGGAGGACCTGAGTGTCTCTCTAACTTGTAGAAGATTTATCACTGATTTTCGTTGTTTAAATGAATAAGAGAAGTTCCCTATTTATAGCTAAAGGATTTGGAAATTTGATTAGCTAAAAATAAGTTTGGTTGGCCGAATTCCAAAGATTATGTTCCAACGACTATCAAATTGCGTGGTATAAGATTTATCAAAAATTTGGTTGGCCCGAGCCAAAATTCAGCTTAGCGAATCTCCAATTTTGTTGGCCGAATACAGGGTTTGGCTGGCCGAATCCCTTTGAAAATCCAAGAATTCATTGCTGGAAACTGACCAGAAACAACTTTGGGCTGGCCAAACTCTCAATTCGGTTGGCCAAATTTGGAACAAAATTTTCAAACTTTTGAATATGAAATCATAGCCAAAACTGAAGTTGTGTTAGCCAAAGTAACTTAGGTTAGCCCAACTTCAGTGAACTTACATTATAATTTAAACATTTTAACCCTTTTTCAAAAGGACCTTACCTAAGGTCTTTCTAGGGTCATACAACCTAGTGGTTGGCATATATAGCGATCTTAATCTTGAAACCATGTTAATGTCTTTAAGTCTTTAGATGTTGATCCGATCCTGAGCCGATCTTCATGAGATGCCGTAGAGGACTGAAGTGTACTTAAGATCTAACCAGTATTTTGTCTACGAAATTTGACGAATCCAAGTGTGCTTTAAATACAAGCACTTATAGAGACACCTAGACTGAGTGGCAGTAGCGGACGAGGAAGAACTGATGTGTCCACCATCGCATCCAGCAATAGGATGCACGAATAAAATGATTATAGTCGGGAAGAACAAAATGAGAACCGGTATGCACGATCAACAATTGTTTCCATATAAGCACCCAATTATACGGACCCACTCCGTAACTTCTCATTATGTGTGTAACAACTCGGATTTTTCCTAACCTGGAATTAGACGTCCTTAGGCGATGGGGCAATCCTAACACCAGTTTAACTTTTCAAACACTCAATTAAAGCCTCAAATCCCTTTTCAAACCATTTTCTTCACAAATCTCACCTTTCACTACCTCGTTCCTTAAATCCTTCTAAGTACTTTCACGTTAGACACTATCTTAAAGTTTAGGTGATGAAGAATAATACTTAAACTAAACATTGCTACAATGGTCTAAGTACCACCTCAGACTGAAATCACTCAGGACTAATTCCTTTAGAAATTAGGCGAGATTTAGCTAGTGTTAAACTAGAGTGCCTATGAAATTAGCACCAATCGCTTTAAATATGATCTGCAAGACCCAAAACTTGTAGAATCATTGACGCTAGGGTACCCTAAAATCTAGGATCAATCTCATTACCCGGCTGCTCTCGGGAGCATCTCGAAACTCTGTATCAGATCTGGACCGCACGTCGGAAGTCCGATTAACACGAAGTTAAGGAATTAGGACCGCCTTGCTGGGCTTGACAACCATCTCGGAAATCAAATTCAGATAGTGTCCCAGCGCTATTCGCTTGAGCTCGGAGTGAAGAGTGTGAGAAATGTGAAATTAATTCAAAATAAAATATCTCAAATAGTAATCTGGCACCTCTCTCTTGCGGATCAGTTTTAAGTAACCAGACCGTCAGAATCAGACCAAATTACACCCTCGGATCAGGAGAAATTTCATACACATATCCATGTACTCGGAATCTCTGATCGAGATCCGCTGACCGTTGAACTGAAACTGGTCTGCCACGCGTGATTTGGAATCCCGACTGAAATGAAAACTTAACTAAACATAGATCCGGTGTTGGTGAGCTTAAGTCGGACCTTTGGCTCAAGGAGGCCCGCTAGAAGTCTTCCGTTGAGCTGAAACTGACCCGCTTTGGTTATAACCTAAGTATACTTTGACCTGGAGTCTATTTCGATGAGTTTTTAGACTATATAAGGACCTTAAACCCTCTCTCATTGCAGCGATATGAATTTGAGAGAAACCCTAGAGAGAGAAGAGAGAAAAGGGAGAGAAAGTGTGGGAGATGTGGGAGAATCTCCCTACCATGTTTCCCTGCCGCTCTATGAGCTCCACCACTCCATTCTAATAGCTTTCCTGGTGATTCCAGCTCCATTTCTAGGTAAGAAACCCTAACCCTAAACTGATTTGGGGTTTTGATAGTTGTAAGTTATGAAATAGGTAACCTATTTCGTTCTATAGGTTGCCAAACTGCCATATAGGAAAGCTTAGCAATTCTATCGACTCCGTTACGATTCTACGACAAAAAGTGAGGATTTTAGGTGTATAGGTTACGGTTTTCAACACTTTCAATGTTAAATAATGATAGATTCATGATCTGCATGCAATTGCACATGTACAAAGTGCTGTTTGTTTTCCATTTCGATTAAAGATGTAGAATATGGAATTTTACATATTCTAGGTATTTGTAGAAACACCGTATACGTATAAATTTTGGAAATGTGTTTGCCATGATTATTTATTTTATGAATATATGGTATATGGATAAAATACTTATTTGGCAAAAAGATTTGCCATAATACATGTTTGCTAATATACACTATGTATGTAGAAATAATGTATTGTAGAAAGTACCGTATATGTATATATTTTGGAGATGTGTTTGCCATGACTATTTGCTGTATGAACATGTTATATATGCGTAAAATACTTGCTTGGCGAAAGGATTCGCCCTAATACATGTTTTACTAACATACACTATGTATGTTGAAATAGTGTATTCTAAGTGTTTGTGAAAATGCTTGTGAGAGTAAGTGCTTAGATAATGATGCCTTAGATAGGTGTTGAGATGGGATTCTCAACTACCTTAGAGACCTACATGATTTCCTCCATGTGGTTGTTTACTTTAACCGCTTACTTGTGAAACATATGTGTTTGTATTCTTGTTTATATAGTGTTTTACCACATGCTTTATAACATGCTTTATGTTATGCTTGTTAACATGCTTGATTTATTTTGTCTATTATGCTTTACTCTACATATTCTAAATAAGGATTGATTGAGTTTGGGACTATGTCTATAGTCCAGACAATCGGTACCAGACTTGAGATCGTGGTTGAGATTCATGTCGCCACGAAAGATGTGTTTGACAAACCCGAGTTGTACTTCAGTTGGCGACAGTGGTTAGGCCACACGAAATGCTCATGCACTTCATGTCATTCAGTTGATTGTGCACTTGAGCTAGTCAGGCTCGTCAAGTAACCTGATATGTCTAATGTATGTTCACCATGTTTTGGTCGCTGCTGCTTGAACCTAGGGTACCAAACTTACCATGGTACCTCGATCCACTAAGACTCATGAGCCGGGCATGGTGGTATGGGACATCGTGGTTGAGCTGTCGGCCTACGCTGGGGCCACGTGCCTCCCCGTAGTGACCATTGAGCAACCAGACTTGTGAGCCAATTATGGTGGTATGGGACACTATATTCGAGCTGTCGGCCTACACTGGCATAGCCTGGCTGTAGTCCTCAGTCGGGTTGCATCCGGGTCCCATTGTCAATAAGTGGACTGGTCGGGCTTCGAAAATAGACTATCAGTTGGTAGGACGTTAGTGGAGTGACCTCGAGCATACTCCAAATCTGCGGTGAGGCGATGAGTCTTCCCGTAGTAACAGAGTATAAACTAGGCCTGTATTGATAAGGTGATGGAGGAGTGGTGCAACGATTCCGTGTAACAGCCCTGACAGCCCTTGCAGCGACCTAGAAACACACCATCGTATGAGATTGTCTAGGACTGACGACCCTAGAATGGATCATGTTTGGGAATGATACAAGGGAGGTACCTTAGTTTCCCAATCCTGCTGTTTGAAATGGACTAATAACAACTCGGTAATCATGTTCATCATGCATTGCATGTGCCTGGAAGATGTGGAGCACTGAGGAAAGCAAGCATGCCACGAACGTAAGATGGTGTCGCATGAGGGAGTATGTCGGTGAGGGCATACATCATGACTGCATTCATATTTGCATTAATAAGAGTAGTTAGGAGTGTTTGATTGTACTGCTTTATCATTACTGCTTGACTGAGTTGATAACATGTTAACCTATGCTTTATTGTTCCACTGAGTTGGTCACTCATTCCCACGTTACGGGACGGTGTTTTAAAACAGCCACCAGACCCTGTATCAGATGCAGGTATCACTGGAGCACAGGAGACTGAGCCCGACTTCTATAATGATCAGGAGTTCTCCTACATGCAGTTCGCTGGAGGCTTCGCATAGGGTGTCCAGTGCTACGGGACTACAGGGTTGGTAATTTCGGTTGTACTATTTTGACATTTTGATTTAGAACCAATATGTATATATATGATGACTCAGTTAGTGTTCATACTCTGGAGATCAAGAATATTTTGTTTCATATATATCTATATACACCTTTCAGTCTTCTGCTTACGTTTTATACATGGATCTGGAGTATGAATTACTGTTTTGGTAGAATCTCACTCATGTTTATTGTACTAACACAGACAACATTTAATCATCATTATCTATGTTGCATAAGTGATGTTCTGGAACTCGAGTGTTGAGTTACTACTCGACCGTCGATTTTTCAGGATGTTACAAGGTGGGTTATTGCTCTACAATATTCTGGGATTGTTTCGTTGTAGCGGAATTGGAGTACGAACCTATCAGGGTAGTAGGGTTCACACCAAAACTCAATGCCCTCCCTCAAGGGAAGACTGTAAGGCTTGTATCCTAGTCTGTACCATTCCTTAGACTCCCACAATCCTCGTCATCGAATTCTGGCAACTCGCGAGCTGTAGACAGCATTCACGCACGACCCTAAGTCACATCCCGACTCGACTCGAAACTTGTACCCTGGAGACTGCATCGTCGCCGCGGTTCCAACGCCGCGTCTTGTGCACCAATGCGATACCCAGGCTAGGAGTACTTGGCCTGCATATATTTCGAGGAAACGCCGCGCATTACGAATCTCGAGAGAATCTCTACCCAAACATCACATCAATTAATCAAGTACTAGTCAAGTACACATCCCATCACAACCCATCACTCCACTCATCACACCCATCCCTCTCTTACACAAGCCATCCCCAAAGTCAACTCTCTCGTACACACACTCAACTATTTCTTACAACAAACCATCCCCTTTCATCCCTTCACATTCCTTTTCTCTCTCACTTTCTCCACCATTTCCAAGCAACCTAAGAGAGGAAACGTTCAAGTATTCCAAGCAGAGAAGAAGCCAAGTGTGTGGCCCACTTCCTACCCCTAATCTCTCATCCCCACCCTTCAATCTTAATCATCTTCCATCAAAGAGAAAGCCTAGGAGATAAGCATTCCAAGAAACTAAGAAGAACATCCAATGGTGGGTGATCTTAGGATTTCCACCCTTAATTTCTATTTAAGGGCCCGCTTGTGGTGGGACCCATTTGATGTATGTATTGTATTTGGTAAAGGGAGGGCTCATAGTGGCGGAGTCCCTCCCCTCCACGTGTCTCTCTCTTTTCCATTTTCATGGCTCACCTTGATGATGTATGTGCCACCCTACGCTATCAATTTATCGGACTAACCGCTGTCTAAACCGGGGCCCACCTTGTTGCCTATTTTTGGGCTAGCCCGGATGATGGAAAACCCAATTATTAGCTTGATCCGTGAGCCCAACCATGATCTATGTGTCGTATTCACACCGACAGTTGATGGGACCCACCGTGATTTATGTATTCCATGTACACCGTCTGATGGCTGGACGTGGGGCCCACGTGATGCAAGTGGTTTATCCACGTTGTCCGTCCAGCCATCTAGCTAGGCATGGAAGAAGGAAAACACAAATCTCAGCCTGACACTGAGCACGTGGACCACATGTGTGGACCCACCTGATATATATGTTTTATCCATGTTGTCTGTCGGTGGGACCCACCCTGCACGTGTGGGGTCTCCACCGTCCAGCTGGGACGTAGACCCCACCTTGATTTATTTATTATATCCACACCGTCCAGTCTACTGGACGGTGGGAGCAACCATGATGTAGGTGTTTCATTCACACCTCCAGACCTTGGATGTGGGACCCACCTGCAGGTGTGGCAATCCACACCGTCCAGCTGCTAGGGGCGGTGGGTCCCCTTGATGTATGCATTTCACCCACTGTCCACGTGGACGGTGGGGTCTACCATGAGGTATGTGTTGTATCAGCACCGTCCAGATGGTGGGGCCCACTTAATATGTATCTGCCTCATCCAGACCATCCATGGGCTGGATGTCTTGCAGGCCACCGTGACGTGTGTGTGTTACATGCATACTGCACATCTGGAATGTGCAGGCCCACCTGCTGCATGTGTAGGGCCCACCTTGACATGTATTTGTACACGCTTCCCATCCATTTTTACTGAATCATGGGCTGCCCCATGAGGTTCAATGTGGTGTACGTATGGTCCAATGTGATGTATATGAGGCCCATGTGATGAGGTCCAATGTGATGTATATGAGGCCCATGTGGTGAGGCCAAATATGATGTATATATGGCCCTCGTGTGAGGCCCAATGTGACGTATATGAGGCCCTTATGATGAGGCCCGTTGTGATGTATATGAGGCCATGTGCGAGGCCCAATTGTGATGTGTGATTCCATTATGATGTATGTGACAATGTTTATGATGCCCATCCATCTCCTAACTAGAATAAGGCCTATGGGGCCCCATCATAGGATAGATTCTAGCGGGCCATGCCTTGAGAACTAGGATGGTTAAATGTCCACATTGTAAGAGCAATGGTGGTTAAATGTCCACCTTGTAATCCTCCCTAGGGCCCACTGATTAGGCCCATTCTCATCTCCCCTTAGTGGGCTAACCCAAATTGATGGGTCCCCACTATTATTAGTATGATCCATCTCATCTTTTTAGGCTAAACCCAAATAATTAGGCCCCCATTGATGCTAGTAGAAGTACCCCAAACCTGGAAGCCCGCTCTTTGTTCTTAGGGCCATTCTCGATATAAGTAGGCCATCAAGGCCCATCCTTGTTATGAGGAAGATGCATCATCAACCCTTACCATAGATGGAAGAATCTGTGGTATCAGATTTGGTATATCCACTGTTGAGGGCCGATCTTCATTTTATAGATCAGATCCGTTGTCCTTTTATGGACCCCGCCTTATATACAGGCCGATTATCGATTACGACTATGAGTATGTGTTAGTGTAGCATCATGATACATGCTCATACGCATCATCTGCATGCTTATTACGAGGAGTGATTGATCATAACATTATGCCATTGGGTAGATTGCTTATGGGATTCCCTGATAGGCGGAGTTGTCCCTCATGAGCGCACGGTACACGCAGGATTGATGCATGATTGGATTATATGACTCATGCATCTTGCATTGTATGATATGGTTACTATGTACCCTAGTGACATCAGGATTATGACCTCCACAGGCATATCGTAGATGAAAGGATTGGATACCGAAAATACTTGGTTCTAAGCACTAGGGCGCAATGATGTCCTTGGGTGAAAGTCTCTGAACCTTTATGGTACTAAGAGGATGCTCCAACGTTGAGACCAAGTGGATGTATGAGCGCATGAGGGCCATATACCAGTACGCCGCATCTCCCACTATGTCATAGTTGGTTGGAATGGGGTGTGACCTTACCTGCCTGAGTGAGGGGGCAACGTTTAGGTTGAGTCTGACCAGCTTGAGGAATGGGTCTGCTATTGAAGAGCTGGGCTCGATATTGGCAAGCAGATAGTGAGGTCTCTTCCACTTACCCAGTTGTGTACTCGGATAGGGGCGACAAGCTGGCACAGAGTGTACTAGACCCCAGTGATTGTCCAGAGTGAGAACTATACTGATATATGATGCTCCAGAGATGAGCTGGATTGATATGTGGATTTGATGAGGATTGGTATGCTTGAGCTGCATCTTGCAAATGACATTGGCTATGTAGGCCTTGCATTGCATTGCATAGCCTTGGCATAATTGATATCATTCATGGACTTACTAGTATTTTTGCATTACTCTAATATTGCATCCTTGCATTTCTACCTTGCGTAGACACTTTCACAACCCTTTAAGCTTTCTATAAGCTTATGTATGATCGTTGCCTGCAGGTGACGTTAGGACGTAGTTGAGTAGGAGCAGGATCGTGCCACTGAGCTTTCAGAGCCTTATATTATCCATTGTATTTCCCTTTATGCATTGTACTTAAGTTTTTTTTTATTATAGTAGATATGTGGTGGTGTTCATGTTATTGTTTGTGGGTTTTGCTTATGGTTATGCTTATTATGAAATAGATTCATGTCGAAAATCCTCCTTCTAAGATCTTAGGATCGAAACCTGACATATGAGTACTGGGAGCCGAGAATGGGGTACTATGGATGCTGTTGGCGCCGAATTTAGTCATCAAAATTTTTATAAGCCTGGTTTCTGAGTTTGGGGCGTGATAGGAGTTGGTATTAGAGCATAATGCTCCACCGCGTGAGATTCTTATTCCGCCACTCGCAGTTCTCATTCCCTCACCTGAGCCTCCTGCTCTCACGCCCGATACCCCTGTAGATCTTGTGCCTCCGTCCGAGACCAGCGCAACCCTGACCGTGCCAGTTGGTGCCGATCAGTTGTAGCAGATGCTCCATGCTGTGACAGCCGCCCTCTAGGGGCATGGTAGGAGCCCCGCTGAGACCCTGGATCAGGCAGAGCAGGAGTGCGCGAACGCCCTATTACGAGATTTTCTTCGGCTTGATCCCCCGCGATTCTAGGGAGAGCCCGATTCGAATGTAGCAAAGAGGTGGCGCTCCGGAGTGGAGAAGATATTCGAGACCATGAGATGTACTACCCAGTAGTGGGTCTCATTGGCAGTGTATATACTTGAGGGTGAGGCCAAGCATTGGTAGACCTCCATTACTCATGCTGCAGGGCCTAATTTTGTTTGGACATAGGAGGATTTCATGGACCGGTTTGACCGGTAGTATTTCTCCAACCACCTTCGACGGTAGCGAGCATTAGAGTTCGAGACCCTGGTGCAGGGAGATATGTCTGAGTTACAGTATGTAGCTCATTTTGTTGCGCTGTCGAGGTTCACGCTATATTTGATTGATGATGAGGAGTAGAAGGCCCGCCATTTTGAGAACGGGTTGGGTTTTGGCCTCCGAGGTCGTGTTATCGGCCATATGCTTTGGACTTTTAAGGAGGTCGTGCAAAGGGCTCAGATCTATGAGGTAGACTGGGCTGGTTCGCAGAGAGACCGTGATCATAAAGGAGACCGGAAGAGGCAGGCTCCCTCTGGTGACTCCCAGCATCAGCAGCACCTCCCCCAGTAAAGGCGCATAGGCCGCCCAGCCGCCAAGGTACTAGCAACACCAGCGACACCCCTGATACCACCCCAAAGGCAGCTTTTAAGTGCTTGTTTTGGATGCGGTGGGATAGAACATTGCAGGTGAGAGTGTCCCCAATCACAGCAGCTATCGAGATTATCGCAACAGCCTCCATAGTCGCAACAGTAGCAATGACATTAGATCCCACCATCGAGGCCCTCTCAACAACATCATCATTAGCACCAGCCTCCAAGACCACAACAACTGAGGCAGTAGTTCCGCAGCAGCAACAGCAGGAGAAGAAAACTCAGAGGGGACAGACACCTCCCCAGCTAGCTCAAGATAGATTCTACGCGGCTCAGTAGGACCCACAGTCGTCCAGATGTGTCATTGAGGGTATCCTTCCTATCTCTTCATGCATCGCTCGAGTATTGTCTGATTATGGTGCTTCACACTCCTTTATGTCTGAGGACTTCTGCCGTTCGACCGGATTGCCGAGAGAGTTTGCCCATGAGGGATTGTCAGTGTCGATGCCCTTGGGGAAGGCCACAGTGTTAGGCCGCTTCTGTTCATCTTACCCAATTTTGCTAGTGGAGACCTTCTTGCCCTCTGATTTGTTTGTGTTGCCGATGTCCGAGTTCGACGCCATCCTGGGTATGGATTGGCTTCCCAAGTACCACACCATTTTGGACTACACCGCGAGGACAGTCACATTCTTTATACTTGGCTTACCGCAGTTCCAGTTCATTATTGAGCCCAGAGGAGAGCCGTTATCTTATTTGATGTCGTGTGTAATAGAAGAGCCCATAGCAGTGAGTGTTGATCAGTTGCTAGTGGTTTGTGATTTTCTCGACATATTCTAGGAGATTCTGGGATTGCCACCGCGTCGACATATTGAGTTTCAGATTGATCTTTTGCCTGGTACTGCGCCAATCTCGAAGGTCCCGTACCGTATAGTACCGATGGAGTTGCGGAAGTTGCAGCAGCAGTTGGACGAGTTGCATGAGCTAGGCTTCATTCGTCTGAGCAGTTCGCCATGGGGAGCGCTAGTACTATTCGTCAGGAAGAAGGATGACTCTTTGAGGATCTGCGTGGATTACCACAAGCTCAACCGGGTCGCGATCAAGAACAAGTATCTTCTCCCGAGGATAGATGATTTATTTGATCTGCTGCAGGGTGCACAATTCTTTTCGAAGATTGACCTGCGTTCTGGTTACCATCAGATTCGGGTCCGAGAGGAGGACATCCCGAAGACGGCTTTCAGGATGCGCTATGGTCACTTTGAGTTTCAGGTCATGTCCTTCGAATTGACCAATGCACCCGCGATATTCATGCAGCTGATGAATGAGGTCTTCCGTCCTTATCTCGATCAGTTTTTTGCAGTCTTTATCGACGACATTCTAATCTATTTGAGGACTCACGGGGATCATGAGCAGCATCTGGAGATTACCTTGCAGACCCTCCATACCCACCAGCTGTATGCGAAGCTGGAGAAATGTGAGTTTTGGTAGGAGGAGGTGAAGTTCTTCGGTCACATGGTGACAAGGGAGGGTGTCGTAGTAAAACCCTCGAAGATAGATGCAGTGCGTCAGTGGGGCCAGCCCACGAATGCGTTCGAGATCTGTAATTTCCTTAGTTTGGCAGGATATTATTGATGCTTTATTAAGGGATTCTCTCGTATCGTAGCACCGTTGACCAAGTTGACCCGGAAGGGCATAGGGTTTGTGTGGAGTGACGCCTATGAGCGAGCATTTGTGGAGCTGAAGGATGAAAAGGGTGAGCCCCAAGTCCTATAGGGGTGGGGGGTTGAGTAGGACTATGCCAAATAAAAAATAAATGCGAAAAGATAACACAATTAACAAAAATCTAAAACAACCTCAAATGCATAAGTATTAAAAGGTTGATACAAACGTTGTTCTAAGGACAATCTTACACCAAAAACCAATGGCTTATGGTAGGACAACCTGATTTCTAGAACATTGGTAAGTATCAAAAACTCAAACTGATATAGAGGTAAAGGAAATAAATCAGGCTATTACAACATTCACCACATGTACATAAAAATAAATACAACATTCAGCACATCACATACATTACCACCACCACCACCACCATCAGCATCATCATCATCATCATCATCATCATCATCCAAACTCTGAGAATTATAATGGTTTGGGTGCACACCAACTGTTCTCAAACAACCACCCTACTCCACTCCCAATATTCACAACCCACGGGATATCGGCTTTCACTAAGAAAGAAGTTTTTCTAAGGTTCACCTTAAAACCTTTACAATTGTGTTTTCAATGGGCTATCATAATTAAAAACCCCACACACTGAGATTTTTTGGCTATTTTAGTCAAACCCAAAATGATAGATTTTCTGGCAATCTTACAAACCAAAATATAATAAATGAAATATACTTATCTGACGAATGATCTTCGATGTAACTGATAGAACTGCCTCTTTGTAGATGAAGATGTTCAATGTTCAATCTCACAGAAGAAGGGGTATTAAGTATAGATGAATTTTAAATTAAATCCAACCTTAGGATACTTGGTTTCAATTTCTTGGATCTCATAAAGCGTTAAATCAAAATTCCCTTTATATTAAGTAGAATGGAATTAAGAGATCAAGAAATTAAGAAACCAAAAAGCTATTAAAATGTTTTATAAATACCTTATAATAGCTTCACAATAGTGGGGACTAATCTCTTAGAGTGGTCGCTTGAATTGAATAGGAATGAATGAAAAAATCTGAGAAATGTCCTCAATTTATAGGCTACAATTTAGTTCTCTCGACTGGTCTAAGGATCCCCACGACTAGTTCGGGCAGAACCAACTTTCAAATTTTCTAGCACGATCGAATAAAACAGACTCTCAACTGGTCGAGTGGCTCGCTCGACTGGGTGAGTGGCCAACTCGACTGGTCGAGCACAACGCTCGGCTGGTCTAGTGAATTAAATTAGCGTTGCTGGAGTTTGAGTCAAGCTCTACTCAATTGGTCGAGCAGGTCTCCATGACCGGTCGAGCAGGGTACTCGACTGGTCGAAGACCAAACAACCTTATCCAATTTTTTGAGTAAAATTCTAAACTGGTCGAGAAATCCCTTGAACTGGTCGAGCCAGTGTCGGGACTAGTCGAACAATGACTAGGACTAGTCGAAGCAAAGCCTAAAATAAGTACTATGACCCAAATTAAATATGCAATGTTAATGACCTAATCCTAAGCTCTTTTTAGGGTCAACTATACCTTAAATGTGAGTATTGAAATTGAAACATCGGTCGCTTTGGTAGATAAGTTACTTTGAAGCACATGAAACTTGACCTCATATACTTGAGTTTGTGTCTCGAACTTGTGTCTTGAACATGTGACTTGAGACTTAAGCTTGATCAAATGTATTTGAGCTTGAACATGAGCTTTAAGCTTGAACATGTGATGCACTCGAACTTGAGCTTGAACTTTAGTGCACTTGGACTTGGTGAACTTCAACTTGTTCTCGTAGTTGAACATGCATAATTGTAGCACACTAAATGTCCATGTAGATAACATGAAGCTCATCTTCGAATGACGGTGAACTTTCCATCTATTTGAACTTGAAGGTAAACATTCTATCTATTAAAAGAAGTCAGACATTCCGAAGTGTTTTGGCACAACAAAATTTGACAATACAGGGTGCTAGATTTACAACATAGCACTTACAATCTCCCCCTTTATCAAATTTGTGACAAAACCAACTTATAGAAGATTAACCTATTATAATACATAGATTTATTCAGTTCACATTAAATCCAATAATCACAATTCCCCCTCAATCAACTCCCCCTCAACTTGAGCTCAGTAGAGACCTGTATTGAGATATGCATATACATATCCAAAAAAAAATTCCACAATACCACATGCATATCCATATCTCTACATTCACTCTAGAACCGCATAATAACATAATAACGAACCGACTAAGCAATAAGCAATCATATACTAACCTAATTTCTCCCCTTTTTTGTCCCAAAATGACAAAGGAAGAAAAGATGAAAAATATGTGAATGTGGTATCTAAATATGTGAAGAGAGCAAGAAAGAGTGTGAAAGTTAGCAAATTAAAATATAATAGAATAGAGTATCCACATCACACACAGTTAAACAAGTCCAAATATAAGAGTCACCAAGAAGAGTAAAGTTAAGTAGTTAATACAAGTCCAACAAAAGAAAGAGATCTAATCAGAACCAGATGAAGATGGAGGTGGAATGGATGGATCAATATGGTGTAATCCCTTATTTATGCATTTAAAATGCTTACTCATATACTTCATTTGATTATTTTGGAAAATTTTTAGTCCATCCACCTTCTCTTCTAGTGAGCGAAGACACTCATCAAAATTAAAAGGCTGAAAATCAGGATCAGCCTCAATGTCATTAGATTCCAATTCATTAAAAATATCATCCATATCAACGTCAGTTCGCAGCACATCTTCCTCTCCAACTTCTTCTCTAACTTCTCCAGCACCCCTATCTATTTGACCAGGTGCTAACTTCAAATTTATCTTGTTGATATTTGAATTGTTGAATGGAAGATGAGAAGTAGGAGCTTCTCCAGGTGGCATGACCACATAATAGTGTAAAGCAAGGGTGGTCATTATGTAAAGCAAGGGTGGTCATTATCCAATTTTGACTTCATCCAAGGCATAATGGAATATCATTATGCCTTGGATGAAGTCAAAATTGGATAATGAAATAACATATTAACGAAGGAAGATACACCGAAATGCCAGACACAACAGAATGAAGAATACGCACCATAAAGGTAGTCAGTTCGGCCTTGTTACCAGTTCTAGGGTAAATACTGGAAATAAAGATGCGATGTAATACTCTGTATCTAGGCAACATCTGGTTGGCCCGGATCGCATTCCCAGAACTCTATTTCGAGTCCATGTTGCATAAATTTTTGGTTAATAAACATTTTTTCAACTTATTTAATCTTTCAGCCAATGTCGGAATAGGAATGCCTGCATCATCCACTTGAATGTCAATCAACTCAGAAATTAAGTGACGATCTACTTTATATGAACATTCTCTAAACATGATAGTGAAGGTCAAATCTTCAATAGAAATATCACTTATACACGCATACATTGCTTGCGCAAAGGAACGGTATGCCGGTCTGCCCCAATTCAGAATGTTATTCCATCCTATAGCTACAAGGAGGGGAATAATGTTAAATTAAACAAGATGGTTTGCATTGACGGTCCGCTCAACAATTATGTTGCGGTGACGGATATCCCTCACATATTTTAGGTACTCTTCGGGTGGTCAAAGAGTACGCACCGAAATGGAATAAGAAGCAGATTCTCTCATAGGTTTCTTCTTCGATCTTACCTTCCATTGCAAGAGTAAACAAGAAAATGCAAGAAAGGATTTAAGGGTTTCAAACCCAACAGATTTTTCCCTAAAACTCCTAGGAAATCACAAGGAAACTTGAAATAAAGGCAAGAATCAAGCTAAATGACAATCAAAGAACCCAAATCCGAAAGAAAAATGAAAATGTTGCACATACCAAATAGTAATCGAAGGTGGGTTCAACAGGTCGGAGAAGGGCCGAGTGAGGAAGATGATTTTTTGGAGAAAAAGTGATTTTTACACATTAAAAAGCCCTCCAACAGCGCACTACGACTGGTCAAGTACATGCTCGACTGGTCGTGCCACGACTGGTCGAGTATTTTCTCGACTGATCGTAAGAGCACAAAAATTTGCATATTTTTATAATTTTAAAATAAAAATAATTTACAAAAAAAAATTATACAAAAATACAAGCATGTAATCATGAAAATCTCAGGTAGAATTACACATACCAGTATCCATTTCTAACGTAGAAAACCTGTTTCTGTCAAGTGGTTTAGTGAATATGTCAGCACGTTAATTTACAGTCTACACATAGTCCAATGAAATAACTTTTTCTTCCACTAATTCCAGAAACTAATGATACCGAATGTCAATATGTTTGGTATGGGAATGCTGGATGGGATTCTTAGAGATATTGATTGCACTAGAGTTATCGCAATATAGAATCATTGTGTCTTGCACAATGCCGTAATCGTTTAACATTCTTTTCATCCATACAAGCTGAGTACAAGCATTTCCAACTGTGATATATTCAGCCTTAGTTGTGAATAGGGATATAAAACTTTGTTTCTTGCTATGTCAGGAAACCAAATAGTTCCCAACATAAAAGAAACCACCGCTAGTGGATTTTCTATCATCTATATTCCTAGCCCAGTCAGCATCCGAGTATTTAGCTAATTGAACATTAGTATCATGTAGATACCATAAACCTCAATTAACTATACTTGCGACATACCTAATAATCCTCTTAACAGCAATCAGGTGCGATTCCTTAGGATCTGATTGATATCTTGCACAGATACTTATGCTAAATGTAATATCTGGTCGACTCATAGTTAAATATAACAGACTACCATTCGTACCGCGATACAATCGAGGATCTACGCTCTTACCTGATGCATCTTTAGAAAGCTTAAGAGTTGTACTCATAGGAGTATCAAAGTGCTTATCACTTTCAAAACCAAACTTCTTAACCAAGTTTACAGCATACTTGGTTTGAGAAATGAAAATACCATCTTTAAGTTGTTTCAGTTGTAGACCTATGAAGTAATTCAGTTCTCCAACCATGCTCATTTCGAACTTGGACTTCATCAACTCTGGAAACTCAGTAGATAGGTTAGAACATGTAGAGCCATAGATAATGTCATCAACATATATATATATATATATATATATATATATATATATATATATATATATATATATATATGTACTATAAGTATGTGTTCATTATTTTTCTTAACAAACAAAGTTTTATCAACATTCCCCATAATGAAGTTATGACTTAGTAAAAACTTAGTCAGTTTCTCGTACCATGCCTTGTGAGTTTGTTTTAAACCATAGAGTGTTTTTTTCAAGCGATACACACGATCAGTGTGTTTAGGGTCTTTAAAACCCTTTAGTTGTTTTACATAAACTTCTTCATGTA
Organism: Magnolia officinalis; assembly: GCA_021015155.1. Classification (NCBI taxonomy): domain Eukaryota; kingdom Viridiplantae; phylum Streptophyta; class Magnoliopsida; order Magnoliales; family Magnoliaceae; genus Magnolia; species Magnolia officinalis. The sequence goes on from JAJHSJ010000004.1 coordinate 81,952,387, forward strand.
AATCACCGTTCAAGAAAGCACTCTTGACATCCATTTGATAAATTTTAAACTTTTTGAAATATGCAATGGATATGAATAATCTGATGGATTCAAGACGAGCTATTGGGGCAAAGGTTTCATCATAATCGATCCCTTCTATCTGTGTGTACCCTTGTACAACTAGTCTTGCCTTGTTTCTTATGATATTCCCTAACTCATCAGTTTTATTTTTAAAGATCCACTTGGTTCCAATGATACGTTTATCAACTGGTCTAGGACCAAATACCACACATCATTTCAAATGAATTGATTCAGTTCATCTTGAATGGCTACTATCCAGTTTTCATCAGCAAGTGCCTCTTTGACATTGGTCGGCTCAATTTGGGAAGTAAAACACACATAATTACATATGTTTTCTAATTGTATTCGTGTATGCACACCACTGAGAGGGTTACCTAGTATTTGATCAGTAGGATGGTCTTTAACTGATTGAAGTTCAGTGTTGACTTGACTAGATGAGGAGTCAGGTTTGTCTATTATATTGACTTCATCATCTTCTGAACTTGTAGATGGTGTATTCAAGTGATTATTAATAACCACATTTATGGATTCTTGAATGACACCAATTCTCTTGTTAAGAACATGATACGCTCGACTATTTAGAGCATACCCTAGGAAAATCCCTTCGTCACTTTGAGTGTCGAACTTCCTTAAATTTTCGCAGTCACGCAAAATATAACACTTACTGCCAAAAACTCGAAAGTATTTAACTGTGGGCTTCTTGTTAAACCATAGTTCATACGCTGTTTTATCTTTTGATTTTCTGATATAAACACACTTTATTATATAGCATGCAGTGTTCACAGGTTCAACCCATAGATTTTTAGGTAACTTCATGATATTTAACATAACATTAACCATTTCTTAAAGCACACGGTTTTTCCTTTCAATAACCTCATTTTATTGACGTGTCTTAGGTGCAGAAAACTCATGTGATATTTTGTGATCGCTATAGAACTCCTCAAAATTGCTATTCTCAAACTCCGATCCATGGTCACTTTGGATTTTAGAGATATTCGTTTCCTTTTCAGTTTAGATACGCTTAAGTATCCTTTTCACTTCAATGAGAGTTTCAAACTTTTCTCTGATGAAAGTTACCCATGTATATCTGGTAAAGTCTTCCACAATTACCAGAAAGTATTTCTTTCCACCTCGACTCTCCATTCTAGTCGGTCCAACAAGATCCATGTGGAGGAGTTCAAGGAGTTTAGATGTGGCAAATGAGTTCACTTTCTTGTGACTACTCCTTGTTTGTTTCCCGATTTGACATTCACCACAAATTTTGTCCATTTTCTTCAATTTGGGTAGACCTCTTATTAGATCAGCCTTGCTCAGTCTATTTAAATTCTAGTAGTTTACATGTCCAAGTTGTTTATGCCATAATTCGGTCTCATTGGTTTGGACCATGTAGCATGATAATTTAGACGAGCAAGAATCACTTGCAATATTGAAATTCTCAGATGTTCTTCGACCATTCAATATCACATAACCTTTCTCATTAGAGATCTCACATCATTGATTAGTGAATTTGACACTATGTTTATTATCGCAGATTTATGAAATACTTAAAAGATTATGCTTAAGAACTTCTATAAATAAAACATTTTTAAAAGGAGAAAGATTGAAAAGTTGACCGTACCTTGGCCAATTATTCTGTAGTTGCTTCCATCACCAAATGTGACTGAACCGTTAGTCATTTCTTTGTAGTTGGTGAATAAATTTCTGTCACCTATCATGTGTTTAGAGCAACCACTGTTTAGGTACCACTTTGATTGACTCGATGCCTTGAAGGCGGTGTGGGCAACCAGACATGTAACCTTAAGGACCCATTTCATTATCATTTTGGGTTTTGGAGCGCTGATGGTTTTGCTTCACTTGAAATTGTTATTAACTCTCACATTTGAGTTAGATTTCAGAAGCTCCTTAAGTAAATCCACAATCTTCTCAACTAAGGGGTTATAATTTTGATTTCTAAAATTGATATGGTTGACATTAGGTTTGGTAGCTTGAAAAGTTTTAGGATTTTTAAAACTGTTTTGATTTAAGCTTTTCCCTTTTGAGTTGGAAGACTCTCCTTTAACAAACTTAGGAGTTATAATCTTATTTTTCAGATGCATGTTTTTATCATAGCTCAGACTCGATCTATCTGCACACTTTCTTGATCCGGTTAGTAATTTTTCTAGTTTAGGGTCTCCCTGGACATACCTCCAAGTATCCTTTGAACTCAAGATGGAAGAGACTTCTATTTTTAGTTTCTCATTTTTTGATTTTAGTTTTTCAAGTTGAGATGTTTTGAAATCTAAATCACATTTAGTTTTTTCAAAACAATAAAAAAAAATAAGCGACTTTTCTAAAACTAAGTTTTCAAAATCCTCTTTTAATTTTAGAAACTTTTCTTTTTGAAGTTTGAGTTTGACAGTAATCTTACAACTTTCCCTGTATAGGGCATTGTAGGCATCCTGAAGATTGTCTTCATTTTTAGGGTCACTCATATTTTCATATTCAGATGAACCACAACTATCTATGGAAGTGACTTTGGATAGAGTCATTAAGGCCTTGACCTGACTAGTAGATTCGGGTTCTGAATCATCCGACTCAGACGAGGCTTAAGAGCAAGATGATTCATCCCATGTGGCCAACATGCCTTTTTTCTTTGGTTTGTCCCTCATTAGACACTTATTCGCCAAATGCCCATATTCATGGCAGTTGAAGCATTGGTTGTCTTTTAACGATTTCCAATTTTTAGATTTACACTTTTTCTTCTCAGAGGGTTTTTGAAAATTAACTCTCTTTTTACTTTTGAAAATCTTATAAAACTTCTTAGCTAATAATGTCATTTCATCCTCTGAGTTTTCACAATCAGAATTATTACTATTATCTTGAGAAATACATTTAGATGATTTAAGGGTTATAGATTTACCTTTTAGAGCCTTGAAATTCAACTGGTAGGTTTGTAGAGAACCAACAAGCTCTTTCACCCTCATATTATCTGTGTCTCTCAGTTCCTGAATGACTGTCACCTTAGAATTCAATCTCTTAGGAAGTGATTACAGTATCTTTGCGCAAACTTTGCTTTCTGGGATGCTATCTCCAAGACCCCATATTGAGTTGACAATGTCATTCAATTTTGTATAAAAGTCCATGAATGATTCACTTTCTTCCATACGTATTTCCTCAAACCTAGTAGTGAGGATCTGGAGTTTTGACTTTTTTACAATAGTCGTACCCTCGTGTGTCATTTCTAAGATATCCCAGGCTTATTTTGCAGTATCACAAGATATAATTCTTTTGAACTCATCTGGTGATAGTGCACAAGTGATTGCATTTAAAGCTTTGGCATTGGCACTGCTCTCATTTTTGTAAAGAGTAGTCCACATATAATACGGTGTTTCTTTAACAGACTTAGTTCCATCGGTGCCTAGAACTTCAGATGTAGGTAGGTTCCGTCTAATTACTGTGGCTTGCCACACGCTCTTATCGATGGACCTAAAAAAGATCCTCATCCTGGCTTTCCAATATACATAATTGGAGCCATCAAAAGGTGGTGGCCTAGTGATAGAGAGGCTATCAAAATTTGACATATTAGGAGCTCGAGATCTCTTAGCTCAGGAAATTAATCCAATGGAAAGAGCTATTAGGCTTTAATACCACTTGAAAAGGGCGAGCCCCAAGTCCTAGAGAGGGGGGGGGGGAGCGCTGAATAGGACTATGCCAAATAAAAAATAAATGCGGAAAGATAACACAGAAAATAGAAATCTAAAACAACCTCAAATGCAAAAGTATTGAGAGGTTAATACAAACGTTGTTCTAAGGACAACCTTACACCAAAAACCAATGACTTCTGGTAGGACAACCTGATTTCTATAACGTTGGTAAGTATCAAAAACTCAAACTGACACAGAGGTAAAGGAAATAAATCAGGCTATTACAACATTCACCAGATGTACATGAAAATAAATACAACATTCAGCACATTACATACATCACCATCATCATCATCATCATCATCATCATCCAAACTCTGAGAATTATAATGGTTCGGGTGTACACCAACTGTTCTCAAACAATCACCCTACTCCACTCCCAATATCCACAACTCATGGGATATTGGCTTTCACTAAGAAAGAAGGTTTTCCAAGGTTCACCTTAAAACCTTTACAATTGTGTTTTCAATGGGCTATCACACTTAAAAACCTGACACACTGAGATTTTATGGCTATCTTAGTCAAAACCAAAATGAAATATTTTCTGCCAATCTTACAAACCAAAATATAATAAATGAAATATACTTATCTAATGAATGATTTTCGATGTAGCCAGTAGAACTGCCTCTTCGTAGATGAAGATGTTCAATATTCAATCTCACAGAAGAAGGGGTTCTAGGTCTAGATGAATTTTAAATTAAATCCAACCTTAGGCTACTTGGATTTAATTTCTTGGATCTCACAAAGGGTTAAATTAAAATTCCCTTTATATTAAGTAGAATGGAATCAAGAGATCAAGAAATTAAGAAACCGAAAAGCTATTAAAATGATTTATAAATACCTCACAATAGCTTCACAATAGTGAGGACTAATCTCTTAGAGTGGTGGCTTGAATTGGCTTGGAATGAATGAAAAAAATCTGAGAAATGTCCTCAATTTATAGGCTGCAATTCGGTTCCCTCGACTGGTCTAAGGTTAGGCTCGACTGGTCCTGTCAGAACCAACTTTTAAATTTTCTACCGCGATCGGATAAAACAGACTCTCAACTAGTCGAGTGGCCAGCTCGACTAGTCGAGTGGCCAGCTCGACTAGTCGAGTGAATTACATTAGCTTTGCTGGAGTTCGAGTCGAGCCCTGCTTGACTGGTCGAGTAGGTCTCCACGACTGGTCGAGCAGGGTACTTGAGCGATCGAAGACCAAGCAACCTTATCCAATTTTTTAAGTAAAATTCTGGACTGGTCAAGAAACACTATGGACTAGTCGAGCCAGTGCCTGGACTAGTAGAACAATGACTAGGACTAGTCAAAGCAAAACCTAAAATAAGTACTATGACCCAAATTAAATATGCAATGTTAATGACCTAATACTAATATCTTTCTAGGGTCATGTATACCTTAAATGTGAGTATTGAAATTGAAACATCAGTCGCATCGGTAGATAGGTCACTTTGAAGCACATGAAGCTTGACCTTGTATACTTGAGTTTGTGTCTTGAGCATGTGACTTGAGACTTAAGCTTGATCAAATGTATTTGAGTTTGAACTTGAGCTTTAAGCTTGAACATGTTACGTACTCGAACATGAGCTTGAACTTTAGTGCATTTGGACTTGAGTACTTGGACTTAGTGAACTTCAACTTGTTCTCGTAGTTGAACATGCATAGTTATAACACACTAAATGTCGATGTAGATAACATGAAGTTCATCTTCAATTGAAGGTGAACTTTCCATTTATTTGAACTTGAAGGTGAACATTCCATCTATCAAAACAATCCAAACATTTCGAATTGTTTTGACACAACAAAATTTGACAATACAAGGTGCTAGATTTCCAAAATAGCATTTACAAAGGACCGCCTCACATTAGCTCCTGTCCTCACTCTTCCCTCTGGGAGTGAAGGATTTATTGTATTTATCGATGCTTCGTATGTGGGTTTGGGTGCGGTCCTGATGCAACACGGGAAGCCAGTAGCTTATGCGTCTCGCCAGCTCAAGGTCCATGAGCTGAACTACCCCACGCATGATTTGTAGCTGGTAACAGTCATCTTCACAAGGTGTGGAAACACTATCTCTATGGGGTCAGGTTCGAGCTCTTCTCCGACCACAAGAGCCTAAAGTATCTCTTCTCACAGTCCGAGTTGAACATGCGGCAGAGACGTTGGATGGAACTCCTGAAGGACTATAATTTTGATCTTCAGTACCACCCAGGCAAGGCGAACTTGGTGACAGATGCCCTTAACCATCAATCACAAGACCTGGTGGTGCATATGATGATTCAGGAGTGGAAGATGCTCGAGGATATTGTAGCGTATGACTTCAAGTTTGACTTGCAGTCTTCTATCGTTCAGTTATCAAGCCTGTCGATTCAACCATCTTTTGTCATAAGGGTGATCGGGGCTCAGTAGTCAGACGAGTCACTTCAAAGTTATCGAGCAGAGGCGACATCTGAGAGTCAGTCAGATTAGTAGGTTGGTTTTGATGGTGGACTTCGCTTCAGAGGCCAATTATGTGTCCCAGATATTCCAGAGTTGCGCAAAGATCTTATAACCGAGGCACATTGATCAAGGTTTTTCATCCACCCGGGCTCGACGAAGATGTAAGCGATATGATGCGATAATATTTTTGGGCGGGGATGAAGCGCCAAATCACATATTTTGTGGTTGAGTATGACACTTGCCAGTATGTTAAGGCCGATCATCAGAGACCCCCAAGTCCATTGCAGCCGTTGAGCGTCCTGACATGGAAGTGGGAGCACGTATCCACTGATTTTATTATGGGCATACCGAGGACTAAGCGCGGTCATGACACCATTTGGGTTGTCATGGATTGTGTGATGAAGTTGGCACATTTTCTTGCGATTTATACAACTTGGCCTTTGGACTGGCTTACCAAATTGTTTATTGATGTGATTGTGAGACTGCACGCTGTTCCAGTCTCGATTGTTTCTAATCGAGACCCGAGGTTCACTTCTTACTTTTGGAGGAGCTTCCAGAAGGCTATGGGGTCTGCCTTGCACTTCAGCATCGCATATCATCCATAGACTGATGGGCAGACTAAAAGAGTCAACCAGATCCTTGAGGATATACTCAGAGCTTGCGTGATCAACTTCTCGGGTAGCTGGGATGTGCATTTGCGTCTGGCGGAGTTCGCATATAATAACAGCTATCAGGCGACTATTGACATGGCTCCCTTCAAGGCCCTGTATGGCAGGCCATGTAAATCTCCTAGTTGTTGGGCCGAGGTTAGAGAGCACCGACTCCTAGGCCCCGAGCTTATGCAACAGACATCAGAGGTTATCGACATCATTAGGAAAAGGATGCGGATAACTCAGAGCTGGCAGAAGAGTTTTGCTGATCACAGGCGTCATCCCTTGAAGTTCACTGTTAGGGACAGAGTGTATCTCAAGGTCTCGCTCATGAAGGGCGTGGTTCGATTTAGAGCGAAGGGAAAGCTTGCCCCGAGGTTTATTGGACCTTTCGAGATCACTGGGTGTGTTGGCACTGTGGCCTATAGGCTTGCCTTACCTTCTCAGTTGTCTAGCATTCACAATGTTTTCCATGTTTCAATGTTGCCGAAGTGTGGATCAGACACCGTTCCCGTGATTAATCCGCAGCCTCTTGAGGTCCATGAGTACGCTTCCTACATTGAGCAGCCAGTTTGCATCCTTAATCGGAAGGAGTAGGTCCTCCAGGCCAAGGTCATTCCTTTGATGAAGGTGCAGTGGGGTCATCATAGTGCTGATGAGGTGTCTTAGGAGCGCAAGGCTGAGATTAAAGAGCATTATCCCCATTTTTTTGTAGATTGATTGTGCCTTGTATTATGTTTTGATATATATGTTTATGCGATGTCATGTTTTTTCTTCCTTCTTGTTTTGTTCTGTGCGGTAGTGTAAATTTTGAGGATAAAATTTTTATTAGGAGGGGAGAGCTGTAAGGACCGTACCCTAGTCCGTACCGTTCCTTAGACTCTTATGATCTCCCCGTCGAATTTCGGCAACCCACGACTTGTAGACAGCGTTTGCGTGTGACCTTAAGTCGTATCCTGTAGATCTAAGTCAGCTCGACTCAAAAACTTGTACCCTAGTGACTGCGCTGTCGCCGCGGTTCTACCGTCGCGTCTTGCGCAATAATGCGATACCCAGGCTAAGAGTAGTGGGCCCTCGTATATTTCGAGAAAATGTCATACATCGCGAATCCCGAGAGAATCTCTACTCAAACATCACATCAATTAATCAAGTACTAGTTAAGTACACATCCCATCACAACCCATCACTTCACCCATCACACCCATCCCTATCTTACACAAGCCATCCCCAAAGTCAACTCTCTCTTACACACACCCATCCCTTTCTTACAACAACCCATCCCCTTTCATCCCATCACATCCCTTTTTTCTCTGATTTTCTCTACCATATCCAAGCAACCTAAGAGAGGAAACGTCCAAGCATTCCAAGGAGAGAAGAAACCAAGTGTGTGGCCCACTTCCTACCCCTAATCTTTCATCCACACCCTTCAATCTTAATCATCTTTCATCAAAGAGAAAGCCTAGGAGATAAGCATTCCAAGGAACCAAGAAGAAGATCCAATGGTGAGTGATCTTAGGATTTCCACCCTTAATTTCTATTTGAGGGCCCACTTGTGTTGAGGTCCATTTGATGTATGCATTGTATTTAGTAAAGGGAGGGCTCATAATGGCAGAGTTCCCTCCTCGTGTCTCTCTCTCTTTCCCATTTTCAAGGCCCACCTTGATGATGTATGTGCCGCCCTATCCTGTCCATTTAGCAGACTAACCGCTGTCCAAACTAAGGCCCACCTTGCTGCCTATTTTCAGGCCAGCCCAGATGATGGAAAACCCAAATATTAACTTGATCCGTGGGCCCAACCATAATCTTGATCTGTGGGCCCAACCATGATCAATGTGTTGTATTCACATCATCCGTTCATGGGACCCACCGTGATTTATGTATTGCATGCACACCGTCCGATGGCTGGACGTGGGACCCACGTGATGTAAGTGTTTTATCCATGTTGTCCGACCAGCCATCTGGCCAGGCCTGGAAGAAGGAAAACACAAATGTCATCTTGATACTAAGCAGATAGGTGTGAACCCACCTGATATATATGTTTTATCCATGTTGTTCATCCCTGGGACAGTGGGACCCACCTTATAAGTGTGGGGTCTCCACTGTCCAACTGGGACGTGGACCCCACCTTGATTTATTTATTATATCCACACCGTCCAGTTTGTTAGACGGTGGTAGCAACCATGATGTAGGTGTTTCATTCACACCGTCCAAACCTTGGACGTGGGACTAACCTGTACGTGTGGTAGTCCACACCGTCCAACTGCTAGGGATGGAGGGTCCCCTTGATGTATGTGTTTCACCCACCGTCCACATGGACGGTGGGGTCTGCCATGAGGTATGTGTTATATCAGCACCATCCAGACGGTGGGGACCACTTGATATGTATTTGCTTCATCCAGACCGACCATGGGCTGGATGTCCAGCAGGCCGCCGTGACGTGTGTGTTACATGCATACTGCCTATCTGAAATGTGCAGGCCCACCTGCTGCATGTGTAGGGCCCACCTTGACATGTATGTTATACATGCTGCCCATCCATTTTTATTGAATCATGGGCTGCCCCATGAGGCTCAATGTGGTGTATGTATGGCCCAATGTGATGTATATGAGGCCCATGTGATGAGGCCTAATGTGATGTATATGAAGCCCATGTGGTGAGGCCCAATATGATGTATATATGGCCCACGTGTGAGGCCCAATGTGATGTATGTGAGGCCCTTATGATGAGGCCCGCTGTGATATATATGAGGCCTTGTGTGAGGCCCAATTGTGATGTGTGATTCCACTATGATATATGTGACAATGTTTATAATGCCTATCCATCTCCTAGCTACAATAAGGCCTATAGGCCCCCATCATAGGATATATTCTAACGGGCCATGCCTTGGGAACAATGATGGTTAAATGTCCACCTCGTAATCCTCCCTAGGGCCCACTGATTAGGCCCATTCTCATCTCCCCTTAGTGGGCTAAACCAAATTGATGGGCCCCCATTGATGCTAGTAGAAGTACCCCAAACTTGGAAGCCCACTCTTTGTTCTTAGGCGCATTCTCGATATGAGTGGGCCATCTAGGCCTATCCTTATTATGAGGAGGATGCATCATCACACCATACCATAGATGGAAGAATCTGTGGTATTAAATTTGGTGTATCCACTGTTGAAGACCGATCTTCATGTTATAGATCAGATCCGTTGTCCTTCTATGGACCCCGCCTTATATACAGGCCGATTATCGATTACGACTATGAGTATGTGTTAGCATATCATCATGATACATGCCCATACACATTATCTACATGCTTGTTACGAGGAGTGACTGATCATAACATTATGCCATTGGGTAGATTACTTATGTGACTCCCTGATAGGTGAAGTTGTCCCTCATGAGCGTACGATACACATAGGATTGATGCATGATTAGATTATATGACTCATGCATCTTGCATTCTGTGATATGGTTACTGTGTACACTAGTGACATCAGGGTTATGACCTCCACAGGCATATCGTAGATGAAAGGATTGGATACCAAAAATACTTGGTTCTAAGCACTAGGGCGCAATGATGTCCTTGGGTGAAAGTCCCCGAACCTTTATTGTACCAGGAGGATGCTCCAACATCGAGACAAAGTGGATGTATGATCGCACGAGGGCCATATACCAGTAAGCCGCATCTCCCACTGTATCGTGGTCAGTTGGAAGGGGGTGTGACCTTACCCGCCTTAGTGAGGGGCAATGTCTTGGTTGAGTTTGACCAGCTTGAGGAATGGGTCCGTTATTGGTGAGTCGGGCCCAATATTGGCAAGGGGATAGTGAAATCTCTTTCACTTACCCAGTTGTGCGCTCGGATAGGGGTGACAAGTTGGCGTAGAGTATACTAGACCCTGGTGGTTACCTAGAGTTTAAACTGTACTGATATATGATGCTCCAGAGATGAGCTAGATTGATATGTGGATTCAGATGAGGATTGGTATTCTTGAGTTGCATCTTGTAAATGACATTGGCTATGTAAGCCTTGCATTGTATTGCATAGACTTTGTAACGCCCTAGATTTCGAGGGTCGAGCAAAGCTCAACTCCTGAGACCCAACGCATCACTTATGCAACATAGATAATGATGTTTAAATGTTGTCCATATTAGTGCATTAAACATGAGAGGGATTATACCAAATCAACATATCATACACCAGAGTTAGTGTAATTAAGGAAGTGGAAGACTGAGATAGATTTATAAAGTTTATACGTATTTCATAACCTCTAGAGTATGATTGTATTACCGGGCTGAGTATATACATGTTTTGTTTCAAAATATACAAAATGTCAAAATATAAATGTTCAACTAATCTGTGTAATCCCTATGATCCCGTCGATCAGTACATGGTCTACATAGACCCGCCTGATAACTGTACGTAGAAGAACTCCTTGTCTATGAAATCCAAATCAGCTGTATAGGCATTGACGCTACCTGCATCTACAATAGGGTCTGGTTGGTGTTTTAAAACATCGTCCTAGAGTGGGAGTGAGTGATCAACTCAGTGGTACTATAAGGCAAAGGTTAACATGTTATCAGTTCAGTCAAGTAGTAATGATAACGCAGTACAACAATGATATCCTAAATACTCTTTTTAATGCAGGAATGGTATGTTGTAATGATGCATGCCCTCGCATGAAGCTCCCTCACAAGTGACTTCATCAACCGTTCGTGCATGACAAACTCCCTAAATGTGCCCTTCCACGCTAAAGCACATGCAATGCGATGCATGGTTGTGTTAGCCAAGTACTTAATTAGGCTTATTCATACAACAGATTCGGGAAGCTAAGGTACCTCCCCTTTATATCATTAACTCAAAAGGAGATCCATCTAGGGTCGTCAATCCTAGTTAATAACATACGATAGGCAAGTTGTAGGGCATCACCCCTTATGAAAAGCAGTGAATAGGCAAATTCCAGAGTTTACATTCGAGGTTACTACGGGGAGGCTCGTCACCTCAGCGTAGGCCGACAGCTCGAATACAGTGTCCCATACCACCATATTCGGCTCAGGAATTTGAGTTGCTCACTTGTTACTACGGGGAGGCTTGTCACCCCAGCGTAGACCGAAAGCTTGACCACGGTATCCCATAACACCATGCCCGACTCATGAGTCTTAGCGGATCGTGGTACCATGGTTGAAACGGGTCTTTACATTGGTAAGTAGTACCTTAGATTCAAGCAGGAATGTTCATACATGGTAAACACACAATAGGCCAATCGGGTTATTTGACAAGTTCAACTGGTACGGGCGCCCGTTGAATTAATCGACATGGAGCGCACAAGCACTCCACATGGCCTAACCACTGTCGATAATCATCGTACTGCCTAGATTCTTGAAATGTATCTACCGTGGTGAAACTAGTTCGACCACTCAAACAGGAATCATTATCGATTGCCTGGACTACGCAGTAGTCCCAATCTTACTTAGATGTTGCATGTAATTACATGGGATAAACATATCAGCATTTGACGAACAATTCAAGTCAATATCTCATTTGAGCATTTCATCAAACATGTTGAACATGTTACCAAACACTATATTTTGTTCATAAATTTTATAGCAACAAATATGGTTACATGAAAAGAACAATACGTATGAGCAAGGTAAATAAGAATACTATCTTAATACTCTTAATAGATACAATTCATCAACATTTTCTCATTCTGACATTAAATCAAACACTTAGGCTACACATAAGCAAATACGTAGACTAGTCTAGTTACAATGAGTATTTTAGCAATTCCTTTTATAAGGATGTCATCATGCATACAACAATCATGAATCTTAGCTTAGTAGTCATAACAAACACAAATCATGTTTACATGTTCATTCAAATATTTCCGCAAACACATAGGATGCATAGTTCTTCAACATAGTTCATACATGTGTAATACATCGAAATCGACGTGACTAAGACGATATGGTAGTAATCAAGTCAGACATAAATCATTAGCTGACATTGAAAGCTTTAAAAACCATAACCTAAATGTTTATAGTCCGCACCTTTCATCGTAATTCTCGTTTCGAACTCGGTTCGAATCCTACGTTCTTGAAAAAGGAATAACGGGTACCTAAATCATGAAATCCATTAGCTAGGTCGACAAATGACCATTCTAGGTCTTAACTACAACATTAGGGTTAGGATTTCTTACCCAAACCGCAGTTGGAATGATTCTTGTAACGGTGGTGGGGAGGCAAATCAGCACGTGGAGTGGTGGGAGTGAATCCTTGCGACGATCTCCCAAATTCTCTCTCTCTTCTCCTCACTCCTTTCTCCTCTTTTCTCTCTTCTCTCTCTAGGGTTAGAGAAATTCGTATGAGAGATGAGTGGGGTGGTTTAAGGCCTTTAAATAGGCCCAGAATTGATGTCAATGGCCCTATGGCCATGGTATACTTAGGTTATAGCCAACGAGTGTCCGTTTCGAGCAAACGAGGCTCATCTAGAGGTCCATTACTCACCTACGACATGGACCAAGTTCTCTAACTATGGATCTAAGCCAGGTTATGATTTCGGTATGATAGGATTAGAGGATCGACCGTGGAGGACCTGTATCAGATCAACGGTCGTTGTCACTCGATCAAGGCCACAAGTATACATATATGTGCAGGGAAATTTCCCTGATTCATGGGTGAAGTTCGGTCCAAAACTGACAGTCCAAAATCTCCAATTTCGCCAGGAAGCGAAAGACCCAATTTACTTAAGTTTCACTTCATTTTCTAAGGATATTCGCGTTTCTCATACACTTCGCTCAGGGCTCAACTTGTGTGTTTCTGAATACTATTTGGGCTTGATTCCCGCGATGCTTGTCAAGCCCAATAAGATGAACATATTCCTATAGTTTGCAGTCATCGAACTTTCGACGTGCAGTCCAGGTCCAATACGGAGTTTCAATGTGCTCCCAAGAGCAACTGGCTTTTGAGATTTCTCCTAGGTTTTTAAGTAGTACCGAGTTAGCGATTTTGATGGTTTGGGTCTTGCCATTTGTATGAATAGTGGTTCAGCTAAATCCACCGATTAATTTAGTTTATTACTTAATTAATTTTAGCCTAAATTTCTACATAGTACAGTTCTTAGTGATTTCTACCTGAGATGGTACTCGGGTCTTTGTACGAATTTTTTCGAGACGTTATAATCTACCCCCTTTAAAGAAAAATTTCATCCCCGAAATTAGTACCTTTTCGTACTCCTCAAGGATCTGAGGGTAGTTTTTACGGAATTCGGCTTCGGTCTCACAAGTAGCCTCTTCCTTAGTATGGTGTGTCCATAGTACCTTCATGAGCGGGATAACTTTGTTGTGCAGCACTTATTCCTTCCTATCGAGAATACGTGTTGGTCGCAATACATAGGTAGCATCTTCACTTAACTGTACTTACTCCCATTTGATTATATGAGTATGACGAGGAACGTATTTCTTTAGCATCGATACGTTAAATACGTTGTGCGCGCTAGCGAGCGGTGTAGGCAAGGTGAGACGATATGTGTCACGCCCCAAACTCGGAAACCGGGCTCACAAAATTCCTGATTGCCGAATTCGGCGCCGACAGCCTCCGTAGAACCTCATTCTCGGCTCCCAGCGCCCATACGCCAGGTTCCAATCCTGGGATGCTACAAGGAGGATTTTCAACATCAGTTTAATTCGTAATAAGCATAACCAAAGGCATAACCCACAAACAACAACCAAAAACTCCATTACATTTCCACTATGATAAAAAACTTTACAAGTACAATGAGCATAAAGGGAAATACAATGACGATAGACAAAAAGCTCCAAAATGATCTGTTATGTGCTCTAACCTCAGCATAGCTACGTCCTAACGTTACCTGCACGCAACGGTCATGCATAAGCTTATACAAAGCTTAGAGGGTGGTGAAAGTAGGTGCGCAAGGTAGTAATGCAATTATGAAGTATTAGAGTAATGCGGAACATGCTGATGAGTCCATGAATACCGTTAGCCGTACCAAGGCTATGTGATGCAAGGGATGAATGATGTCGGCCATACCAAGGCCATGCGATGCGAGATGCAAGTCAAGCATACAAATCCTCATCTATATCCACATATCAATACAGCTCAAATCTGGGATATCACCGGGATCTAGTACACTCTAAACCAGATTGCCACCCCATCGCGCGTAATAAGGTAAGTGGAAGAGACCTCACTATCTGCCTACCAATATCAGGCTTGGCTCGTCAATAGCTGACCCATTCCTCGAGCTGGTCAAACTCAACCTAGCATTGCCCCCTCCTCTTGGGCGGGTAAGGCCGTACCCCCTTCCAACTGACCACGACACAGTGGAAAGCGCGGCCTTCTAGTAATTGGCCCTCGGCGCTCATGCACCCACTCGGTCTAGACGTTGGAGCAACCTCTTGGTACCATAAGGGTTTAGGGACTTTCACCCAAGGATATCTATAGCACCCCATGTAGAACAAGATTTTCGATATCCAATCCTGCCAACCATGATATGCCTGTGAAGGTTACGTCCCTGATGTCGCTAGGGTGTACAGTTACCATATCATACGATGCGAATGCATGAATCACACTATCCAGTCATGCAGCAATCCTGCGCGTCTCGTGTGCTCATGTGGGGCAACCCCGCCTAACCGGGAGCCCTTAAACAATCTGCCCAAAGGCATATGTTATGATCAGTCACTTCTCATATCCAGCATACATATGATGCGTATGATCATGAATTATGGAACTATATTAAACATGTTATATGGTAATGAATGTTGTTTATAACGAAGATGGGCCTAGACGGCCTACAAGTATGGGCCTAACAATGGTCCCTAGGGAGAATCATAATGCGGACATTTAACCAACATTATTCTACAATGTGGACGTCAAACCAACATTGCTCCCAAGGCACGACTATCGCAACGTCATTACACAAGCCATGGTAGGGTCATACATCTTAATGGACTTGTGTACATCTAATTGGGCCTCGACCCATGGGCCTTAGGTACAACAAATGGGCTGTATAACATGGGCCTTAAATATATCAGATGGGCCTCAATGGTTGGGCCCTAACTACATCAAGATGGGCCTAATCATATGGGCCTCATGCATATCCAGATGGGCCTCAACGGATGGGCCACAAATAGCCCAAGATGGGCCTCATACATATATCAAAGTGGGGTCCACTTGAACTATAGATCTGACTGATTCTTTAGCTCACGCCAAGAAATGAGCTTCTAAGGCGGTTGGACAGATTGGATGTAACATACGCACCATGGTGGGCCCCATAGATAGATGGTGTGGGTGAGACAATGGGACCCACATACTAGCTATTGGAATAGAGAGAGAGAGTTAGAGAGAGAGAGAGAAAGATAGAGTAGAGAGAGATAGAGAGAGATATAGAGAGAGATAGAGTAAAGAGTGAGATAGAGAGAGAAATAGAGAGAGAGGGTGAAGCACGTGGCTGGACCTTTTCATTTTTTTTATTTTTTTTTCTTTATTTTTTTTTCTTTTCTTTTCCTTTTTCTTTTCTTTGCACTGACACAACAGAGGTGGGTCCCACGTAGGGCCCACCATATATATTATATATGGGAAAGGTACAACGCTCGAGCTGATTTTAACGTCCCATGAGGTCGATCGGTGTGGGCCCCACCGTTGATGTTTGCCAACATCTTGCCCATCATCCAGATGCACCATTCTAGCGTGGGCTTGGGTCTCGAAATTCAAGTCAGGCCATGACTTGTGTGGGCCACAACAGATACAACAGTTGGGAGGGCTACCCTCCATTTGAAACATTCATATTCATTTGTAGGCCCACCGAGATGGGGTCCACCAATCCAGCCCACCCATTGTGGGTGTCCCGCTTGAATGAAGGGTCCGACCAAGTTTCAGCCGCACCCAAAGGTCAGGTGGGCCCCACGTCAGTGGTCACATCACCGTTAGCCACCCCACAGAGATGGTACCAAGACCTCAGTGTAAAACGAGGTATCTCCACTCCGCTGCCAGTTGAGGTGTGGCATGGGCGGGGTTACATGCGTCTAGGAGGGGCCCCACAGGGATGTGGGTCCCACCGTCTAAATACGGTGGATGCCACACCGTGTAGTGATGTGGCCCACTCCAAATGGATGGAAGGTGTGGATGGGGTGGGTCCCACACCCTTGTCAGTGCACACGCGATGTTAGCACACCCCCTGTCAGTTAACACTCCATGTTATCACACCCCCTTTCAGTTGACACTTCACGGTTTGCACACACCCAGCGTCAGTACTCTTCACTGGTGACTGACGGTGGGTATGCACCCCATCAAGGTGGGTCCCACAGGGACCACCTGTTAGGATCAGGCTAATATTTGTGCTTCCCCTTTCATCCCGGTGGCCCACAATTTGGATTGTCCATACCACAAACAAAAGGCCAAGGTGGCCCACCATTTGGATGGTGTGGATGAGATACATACATCAAGTGGGCCACAAGCCATCATACACAAAGAAAAATGGGAGAGAGAGAGAGAGAAAGATCGGTGAGGATGGAGGGGCTTCGCCACTATGGGTCCCTCTTGATACAAAATTTACATTAAGGTGGGTCCCACATATGTGGACCCTTAATCAAACAAAATGCATGAAAAACAAAGATCTAAGATCACCCACCGCTTTCTTCTTGCACCAAAGGCTTCCTTAGCTCCTTAGCTTTGATTTCAATGGGGAGATGAGGTTTGGATGGTGGAGATGGGAGATGAGAGCGTAGGAAAGGTGGGCCACACTTGTTGCTTGGGAGAGGTGGGAGAGGCTTGGATGTGTAGAGGGTTTGGGTTGCTTGGAAAGTGTTTTGAAAAAAGAGCGAAAGAGAGAGAGACTTGTAAAGGGAGAGATGGGTGATGGATGTGGTGGTGATGGGTGTAAGAACCACTTTTTTGACTTTTGTGGCACATGTTGTAAGAGAGGTATAGGCTTGTGTAAGAACTTTTTGACTTTTGGGGGTTACTTGGGGAAGAGTGTGAGGTGATGTGTACTTGACATGATGGGATTGATTGATGGATGATTGATGTGACATCTTGTAGAGATTCTCTTAGGTTTCGCACGCGCGGCGTTTTTCTCGCACCGAACGCTAGCCCACATCCCCTGGCCAGAGTATCGCCTCGGCGCGTGACTCGTGGCATCGAAACCGCGGCGACAGTGCGGTCACAAGAGTACTAGTCTTGGGTTGAGTCGAATCAGATTACGACGTGTGAATCAAGGTCGCACGCAACGCCGGTTAAGGGTCGAAGGTTGCCGGAATTCGACCAGAAAGACCACGGGAACCTACGGAACGGTACGGTCTAAGATACGGGTCTTACAATATGCTACTACACCCACTCGGTCGAGGATCTGGAATGGGTCAATGAATCTCAGTGTGAGTTTTCCCTTCTTGCCAAAATGAAGGACTCCCTTCATTGGAAAAACATTAAGGAATACGTGGTCCCCAATCTCAAATTCCAGCAGTCATCGCCTCGTATCGGCATAACTCTTCTATCTACTCTAGGTCGTAAGTAGTCGACGCCTGATAATGTCGATCTTCTCTGAGATTTCCTGGACCAAATCTAGGCCAACCGAGCTCTTCTCGCCAACTTTTGCCCAACAATGTGGTGCTCGACAAGGGCGCCCATATAAGGCTTCGTAAGCAGCCATGCCAATACTCGCCTAAAAGTTGTTGTTATAAGCAAACTCAACATAGGGAAGGAAGTCATCCCAACTGTCCTTAAAGTCAAGCACACATCCTCGCAACATATCTTCTAACACTTGATTTACCCGTTCTGTCTGCCCATCAGTCTGTGGGTGGAACGTGGTACTGAATTTCAATTTCACTCCTATTGCTTCTTGGATTCGAGTCTGGAATATGGACATGAATCGCATGTCTCAGTCTGACACAATATCCATAGGAACTCCATGCAGCTGTACAATCTCCTTGATGTACAACTTTGCTAAATCATCTGTTGAGTTTGAAACTCTAATCGGGAGGAAATGAGCCAATTTCGTCAATCCGTCCATAATCACCCAAATGGAGTCATGTCCCTTCCTCGTCTTCGGTAGCCCGGATATGAAATCCATAGATATGAAATCTCATTTCCATTCAACTATGGACATGAGCTGAAGTAAACCACGAGGTCGACAATGCTCGGTCTTGACCTGCTAGAATGTGAGACAACGAGATACATAAATTTCTATTTGGGCCTTTATGTTGTCCCACCAGTATGAACGCTTCAAATCTCGATACGTCTCTGTACTACCGGGATGCACTGCCAATTTTGAATTGTGTGCGGCTTCCAGAACCTCCCTCCTCAATTCATGGAGGTTCGGGATGCATAGGCAGCCACGATACCTCAAACCTCCATCCAAGCCAACTCTCCACTTGGATTCTTCACTGTCACTTGCTCTCTCTCTCATTTTCACTAACAATTCATCTTCTTCCTGTGCCGCAATGATTCGGTCATCAATAAATGGCTGCATGCGGAGGTGCGTAACGCTCTCGAATGACTCCTTTACTGTAAGCTTCTGTTCGAAGTCTCGCACAAACTCTACCATATTCCATTCTTCTATCATCAGAGGAGATGCAAACTCTATTGTCTTCTTGCGGCTCAACGCATCGGCCACAAGGTTGGCCTTGCCAGGATGGTAGGAGACCTCAAACTTGAAATCTTTCAAGGTCTCCATCCAACGTCGTTGCCTCATATTCAGGTCTCTCTAAGTGAATATGTACTTGAGGCTCTTATGGTCGCAAAAGAGCTCAAACTCCTCTCCGTAGAGGTAATGTCTCCAGAGCTTTCCAAGTCATGCGTGGGGTAGTTTTCTTCATGTTTCCTTAACTGTCGCGATGCATAGGCAATCACCCTGTCCTTCTACATTAGGACACAACTCAAACCAACATGAGATGCGTCAGTATATATAGTATATCTGACCCCCTACTCTGGCAATACTAGCACGAGTGTAGACGTCAGCTTGTCCTTTAGTTCTAGAAAGGCTACTTCTGTCTTCTCATTCCAAGCAAACTTAAGATTCTTTCGAGTGAGTTGAGACAACGGTCTGGCTATCTTGGAAAAGTCCTTAATGAATCGGCGATAATAGCCAGCAAGTCCGAGGAAGCTCCTCACTTCTGTAACTGAACCAGGCTGATCCTAGTCTTATACCGCGACCACCTTAGCAAGGTCCATGACAATTCCTTCCTTGGACACTACGTGTCCTAAAAACTTGACTTCTTCCTTCCAGAAGTCACATTTCTAGTACTAAGCAAGTAACTGGTTCTTCTTGAGAGTATTGAAGACTGCTCGCAGGTGTTCCTCGTGATCTTTTTGACTCTTGGAGTATATCAAAATGTCATCTATAAACATGTTGACGAATCAGTACAGATATGGATGAAACACCCGGTTCATGAGGTCCATGAACACAACCAGTGCATTTATAAGCCCAAACGACATCACGAGGAATTTTTAGTGCCCAAAACTGGTTCTGAATGCCGTTTTCTGCACGTCTTCATCCCTGACGCGCAACTGATGATACCCGGACTGCAAGTCAATTTTTTAGAACTATTGTGCCCCTTTCAACTGGTCGAACAAGTCATCTATCCTGGGCAGAGGATACTTATTCTTGACCGTGACGTGATTCAATCTGCGATAATCGATACACAACTGTAATGATCTGTCTTTCTTATTTACAAACAATACAAGTGCTCCCCAAGGAGATACGTTAGGACGTGTAAAACCTGAATCCAGCAGATCATCTATCTGTCTCCTCAATTCCTCTATTTCACATGGAAGCATGCAGTATGTCGGTAAGGAAATGGGAGTCGCACCAGGCACAAGGTTGATAGTAAAGTTGATCTCGCGCTGAGTAGGTAGTTCAGGTATCATCCTGAACACGTCTGTGAAATCTTGCACTACAGGCACGTCCCACAGAGTTGGACCGTCAACATTTTCTAACAAGGAAGCGTAACAGGTAATGCGGTAAGGCCAATTGACCTGAACTGGAAAAGTGAAGGTCGTGCCCTCAATCCCATGTGCTGTCACCACTCTGGTTTCGTAGTCAATCTTGGCTTTCATTTTGGTGAGTCAGTCCATGCCGAGGATGATATTGTAATGATACAGCGGGTTGACTATCAGGTCGAAGCGCACCATTCTGCTTCTTAAGTCTATCGGGTAATCCTTACAAAGCTTGGTAGTGTCGGAAAAGGTCCCTGTCACGGTAAGGACTCTCACCACACCCATAGGGGTAGTGTCCAACCCCAATCGTTTGACTGTAGAGCATGATACTATCGAAATAGTGGACCGGTGTCCACCAATAGGAATACAGGTGTACCTTGAATGTGGGCAGTGACTTCAAAGGCTAAGGGCACTGCAGTTGCTATCTTAGATGCTCCAACTGCTAGTGCATGTACACGTGCCTATTGAGGATGATTCAGTTGCGCTGCCATAGGTCGTTGAGGCGGTCTATTTCGGGATACGGGAGGTCGATAGAATGACTGTGCTAGTGGTACAGATCGTAGAGGTGGAATCAAAATAACTTGTGGCAACTGGCGGTTAATCTTCTAAGGCAGCATAAAACCATTGTCCCTCATCTTGGTAAAGCAAAAGGGCTCATTATGGCCCATTTTCTTACAGTAGGTGCACCACAGATCCGATCGCCTCTGCTGGGTCAATGGAGCCATCAGCCTGGGAGGCGAATCCGCACGTGGCCTCTTGTCGAGGAATGGTCGGTTCGGTAAATCAGGTCGAGGCCTTGGGCCCATGGGCACACGAGTCCGGGACAGTCTCTCGCCATCTTGCTCAGCTTGCAAGAACATGTTCACTAGCTCAACATAGTTGGGAATACTAGCGCAACACATCTTTGTGCGGATATTGAACCACAGACCCTTGGAAAATCACTGCATTCTCATCAGCTCATTCGCTAAGATCAACGAAGCATATCTGGCCAGCTCCGTGAAACAGTTCTCGTACTCAGCCACAGTCATTCCTCCATATCGGAGGCAGAGAAATTCACCCTCCTTTTCATTACGGTAGGTGAGGGGGAAGTACTTTACATGAAAACGACCTTCGAATGTGTACTATGTCCACACGTATCCTGTGGGAACGATTCATAGGATACTAGCCCACCAGTGGCTGGCCTCCTTCTCAAACATATACGTAACCAATTCAACTTGATCTCCCTTAGCACAGTGCAATGGCTTCAGCATCTTGGATATATGATCCAACCAATACTCTACCTCCTCGGGTCGGTGAATGCCTGCAAATGTAGGAGGACGAAAGCGCTGGAAGCGATCAAATAGACAACTTGTATTCATATTTTCAGCAGGCTTCACAGGTGGTGCGGGCGGGGCCATATTCATGTTTTGGACAATGGCCCCCGCCATAATAGCCAAAAATTGTTGTTGTTGCTGCATTAGAAACGTCATCTGCTCCAACCTATCAGGAGGAGGAGCTGACTGAGGTATGTGTGTCGTGGATGTAGACGCACGGTTCTGTCATAGAACCGGTGGTTCATTCTGTGTTGGCCCATTCGTAGGGTCCATGGCTGGTTGTGAATCCAGCATCGTGTCACTATTTGGGCCCAAACCGGGGTCCGTATGACTATCACTTAGGGGAGGTGCCCCATCAATCGATACACCAAGTGCGAGACGTGCAATATTCTAAGTGTTTTTAGGAGGAATCTCCTATATACAACATAGGGTACAACATGTGTCAGATTTAGAATAATAACACACGCTATTCCACGCATTCTACACATTCCATAACAAAAGAGGTTTCATGCATTTCATTTAACCAAAATTGTCATGATACATATGATGTGGCATTACAGAAATCATGATAGAAGATGCATATGAGCCAATTTAGTAAAAGTTTTAACACAAACTATTTTAACAACCAACTAAGCCAACAAGGGCTATTACATAGAAAAGCAAGAAACAAAGCAAACCTAAAGATGACTACAACATATGTCTAGTCCTCCGACTCTGGTGAAGGTGGAGGTGCACCCTTATCCTGCATGCAGCACAGGAGGGTCTTCAGAGTGCAAGACATTCTCTTGAATTTTTGTTTTATGTAGGCCTGGTTCTCCTTGACTTCCTGTCTCAGGGCGGCCTGGTTTCTTATATCTTGGCCATCCGGGCTTCTAAGGCAGCCTGGTCATGGCGGTCCTCATGTGCAGCAGTAGGAGGGCCCCTATCAGAATCTTGGGCCTCCTCTCCCTCTTCCTGCTCTTCTTCCTCACTTCCCTCTTCATTACTGCCTTCTTCCTCACTTCCTTCTTTCTCACTGCCTTCCCCTATTTCATTCTGTTCCTCTTCTTCACTACTTTCTTCCTCTTCACTTTCTTGTTCTATCTCATCTCCATATTCATCGAGATAGGCTTGGCGTTGTCTAAGGCCAATCCCCATGTTGTTGAGTGTAGTTTCACTGATAAAGTGGATGGGTGCAAGATTATCCATGTTAAGCCTGAAACCGAAGTTATGAGCAACTTTGCAGATAAGTTAGCTAAATGGGAGTGAAGCGTCTCCCCTAGTAGAGCGTGCAGTCTTGATTATCTGTGTTAGGGCAAAAGTAGGCAGACATAGCTTGTCTCCCTATCCAGTTCTATACAGGAAGTCCACCATCAAATGAGTGCATTCGGTACGGTTGCTCCATCTAGGATACACGTTGCACGTGCATATGTGGTGAAGTAAGTGAAAGTCTGCTATCATTTTTGTTGATAAGAGGCTATTGCCTGCCTCCAATGAGCCAGTCGGCCACAAAGAAATCGCGTGCGATGATCTCTCTCTCGTATACTAGTGAGATGAGATGTGCTAGCATGTACCTCACCCCACTCAGTTCCCATGATGTGGGCCATCACATCAACATTGACTATGGCTTCCTGCCTCCCCAAGGGAATAGTAAACTGAAGAGACTCCAGTAGTGGGTTCCGTATGTAGCCATAGAAGGCTCAGACTATGCCTTCACTAGCATGAGATTTGCCTTCAAATATGGGACCCCACCCCAACCTCCAACAGGAGGTCCATCACTGGATAGAGTCCAAATAATTTCTCATCCACGTGTGCTTCAAATACAACTCTGCGGTTATGGAACCTACCTAGTTCGGCACCCGCCGGTAGCGATCTCTCCGACAGAATTTGAGGATTGAGATACCGCTTTGTCCTTCGCTCTCGCTCGGCACTTGGAGTAGCCACGACGCTTACCTACTTCCTCGAGTGGGTTGGACGTCTCGACCCAGCCTCATTCAGGGCCGCCCTTCGCTTTTCCATAAGGGAAAGGATCGTTGAGATGGAAAAGATGGCGGTGGCAAGCTCAAAGAGAGCCGTGGAGTTGGAAAAGCTTGATAATGAGGTGGATTTGGGAAGTTTGAGAGTTTGAGACACAAAGATGTAAGTTTGTGTGCTCAAATGAGGGGAAACAAGGAAGGTCGAGAGTTGTAAGAGAGGGTTTTGAGAAGATGGTGGAGATGGGTGCAAGATGTGGAAGAAGATGGAGCTTTGTGTATATGGGAGCAAGATTTGAGAGAGGAAATGGAGATTTCGAAGGGTTAGAAATAGGGTAAAATGGGTTTTAGGGAGGATAGGGGGTAGCACAAAGGGGTCCCACATGTGGGAGGCCCCCACATGCATGCGTGGAGGGCGACGAGCCACCGGAAGCGTGGGCCCGCCACGGTCCGCTGTGAAGGCGAGCGGCGCTCTGCGGCTCGGGCGGTGACCACCCCATCCCGGTATGCCGAATATGTGCGAGGGACCCCCTGGGTCCCTCAAGATTTTGTGATTCGGGCCCCAACGCCCCTAAGACGTGTTTTCACGATCCAGGAAGAGCGTGTTCATGCTTTTTGATTTGTTTCAAATGCGGGGTTCGCTTATTTATCATTCAAACCCGTCGTTTGATGGCCTAAAAGGGACTGAGATCATTTCACATGATCTCGGACGCATACGGGCTACCTTAAAATGGTCAATTTCGCCCGTCGTGGAACTTTGGAATCCTACGATCATTTCTACATTTTATCTCTCCCTCCTAAGTCAAAGTGCGACAGAGTGCGTCGTGTTACCATAACCCAGGTTCAGTTTAATATAAATCACTCTCTGATACCAACTTGTAACGTCCTAGATTTCGAGGGTCGAGCAAAGCTCAACTCCCGAGACCCAACACATCACATATGCAGCATAGATAATGATGTTTAAATATTGTCCATATTAGTGCATTAAACATGAGAGGGATTATACAAAATCAGCATATCATACTCCAGAGTTAGTTTAATTAAGCAAGCGAAAGATTGAGATAGATATATAAAGTATATACGTATTTCTCAACCTCCAGAGTATGAGCGTATTACCGGGCTGAATATATACATGTTTTATTTCAAAATATATAAAATGTCAAAATATAAATGTTCAACTAATTCGTGTAATCCTTGTGATCCCATCGATCAGTTCATGGTCTACATGGACCTGCCCGATAACTGTTCGTAGGAGAACTCCTCCTTGTCTGTGAAATCCAAATCAGCTGCATAGGCATCTTGCTACCTACATCTACAACAGGGTTTGGTTGGTGTTTTAAAACACCGTCCCAGAGTGGGAGTGAGTGATCAACTTAGTGATACTATAAGGCAAAGGTTAACATGTTATCAATTCAGTCAAGTAGTAATGATAAAGCAGTACAACAATGATATCCTAAGTACTCTTGTTAATGCAGGAATGGTATGCTGTAATGATGCATGCCCTCGCACGAATCTCCCTCACAAGTGACTTCATCAACCGTTCACGCATGACAAACTCCCTAAACGTGCCCTTCCACGCCAAAGCACATGCAATGCGGTGCATAGTCGTGTTAGCCAAGTACTTAATTAGGCTTATTCATACAACAGATTCAGGAAGCTAAGGTACCTCCCCTTTATATCATTAACCCAAACGGAGATCCATCTAGGGTCGTCAATCCTAGTTAATCACATACGATAGGCAAGTTGTAGGGCATCACCCCTTACGAAAAAACGTGGATAGGCAAATTCAAGAGTTTATACTTGAGGTCATTACGGGGAGGCTCGTCACCTCAGCGTAAGCCGACAGCTCGAATACAGTGTCCCATACCACCATATTCGGCTCATGAGTTTGGGTTGCTCACTGGTTACTACGGGGAGGCTCGTCACCCAGCATATCCCACAGCTTGACCACAGTGTCCCATACCACCACGCCCAGCTCATGAGTCTTAAAGGATTGTGATACCATGGTTGAAATGGGTCTTTACAATGGTAAGTGGTACCTTAGATTCAAGTAGGAATGTCCGTACATGGTAAACAAACAATAGGCCAATCGGGTTACTTAACAAGTCAACTGGTATGGGCGCATGCAGAATTAATCGACATGGAGTACACAACCACTCCACGTAGGCTAACCACTGTCGATAATCATCGTATGACCCAGATTCATGGAACGTATCTACTGTGGTGAAACTAGTTCGGCCACTCAAATAGGAATCATTACCGATTGTCTGGACTACGTAGTAGTCCCAATCTTACTCAGATGTAGCACGTAATTACATGTGATAAACATATCAGAATTTGATGAACAATTCAAGTCAATATCTCATTTGAGCATTTCAGCAAACATGTTGAACATGTTACCAAACACCATATTTTGTTCATAAATGTGACGCCCTGAAAATCGGGGGTCAAGTATGAACTCAACTACCGAGTTCCAACGCATCACTTATGCAACATAGATAATGATGATTAATGCTATCTATGTTAGAGCAATAAACATGAGTGAGATTATACCAAAACAGTAATTCATACTCCAGATCAATTGTATAAAGGCAAGCGGAAGACTGAAACTGTATATATATGTGTATGTAAAAGATACAAAATCATTTCATTTTCCAGAGTATGAACCCATCCGAGTCATTATATACATATATCTGTTTTATGTTCAAAAAGGTTAAAAATACATCTAAGGATGTAATCCCAGCAAATCCCGTCGATCCGATAGCCAAGTCGAAGCCGCCAGAATACTGCATAAATGAGAACTCGTCCTGGTCCTCACCATAGTCCGGCTCAGCCTCTTGAGTCGTCATCTCGTCTGTACCTAAGACAAAGTCTGGTTGGTGTGTACAACACCGTCCCATAACATGGGAGTGAGTAGCTAGCTCAGTGGAACAATAAAGCATAGGTTAACATGTTATCGACTCAGTCAAGCAGTAATGATAAAACAGTATAATTAAACACTCCTAACTACTCTTATTAATGCAAGTATGAATGCAGTCATGATGTATGCCCTCACCACACACTCCCTCGTGTGACACCATCTTACATTCGTGGCATGCTTGCATTCCTCAGTGCTCCACATCTTCCAGGCATATGCAATGCATGATGAGCATGATTACCGAGTTGTTATTAGTCCATTTCAAACAGCCGTATTGGGAAACTAAGGTATCTCCCTTGTATCATTCCCAAACATGATCCATTCTAGGGTCGTCAGTCCTAGTTAATCTCAGACGATGGTATATTTTCTAGGTCACTACAAAGGCTGGCAAGGCTGTTAAGCACAAAGGTTACACCACTCCCCCATCACCTTTTTAACGATTCATCACTATACAGAGACAGGCCTAGTTTCATACTTTATACACTGCGGCAAAACTCGTCGCCTCACCGCAATTCAGAGTATGCTCGAGGTCACTACAAAGAGCTGTCAGGGCTGTTATGCACAAAGGTTACACCGCTCCCCCATCACCTTATCAATGTAGGCCGACAACACGAATATAGTGTCCCATACCACCATAATCGGTTCACGAGTCTGGTTGCTCACTGGTCACTATGGGGAGGCACGTGGCCCCAGCGTAGGCCAATAGATCGACCACGGTGTCCCATACCACTATGCCCAGCTCATGAGTCTTAGCGGATCGAGGTACCATGGTTAACGGGATTCCACTGGTAAGTTTGGTACCCTAGGTCCAAGCAGTAGCGACAAAACATAGTGAACATACATTAGACATATCGAGTTACTTGACGAGTCTGACTAGCTCGAGCGCACAATCAACTGAACGACATGAAGTGCATAAGCACTTCGTGTGACCGAACCACTGTCGCCAACTGAAGTACGACTCGGGTTCGTCAAACACATCTTTCTTGGCGACATGAATCTCAACCACGATCTTAAGTCTGGTACCGATTGTCTGGACTATAGACATAGTCCCAAACTCAATCAATCCTTACTCATAGCATGTGGTGTATAGCATAATAAACAAAGTAATTCAAGTATGTTAACTAGCTTGTCATAAAGCATGTTATATGACTTGTTACAAAGCATGTTATAAAGCATATTATAAGCACTATATAAATAGGAATACAAACACATATATTTCATAAGTAAGAGGTTAGAGTAAACAATTACATGGAGGAAATCATACATGTCTCTAAGGTAGTTGAGAACCCTATCTCAACACCTACCTAAGGCACTAATATCCAAGCACTTACTCTCACAAGCATTTTCACAAACACTTAGAATACACTATTTCAACATACATGGTGTATGTTAGTAAAACATGTATTAGGGCGAATCCTTTCGCCAAGCAAGTATTTTACGCATATATAACATGTTCATACAACAAATAGTCATGGCAAACACATCTCCAAAATATATACATATATGGTACTTTCTACAATACACTATTTCTACATACATAATGTATATTAGCAAACATGTATTATGGCGAATCTTTTCGCCAAATAAGTATTTTATCCATATACCATATATTCATACAACAAATAATCATGGCAAACACATTTCCAAAATTTATACGTATACGGTTGTAACATCCCGGATTTTCCCCAACCTGGAATTAGACGTCTTAGGCAATGGGTTGCTCCTAACACCTTATTAACTTGTCAGAACTGAATCCCACGGTTTAAAATCGCTCCTTAACCCATTTCCTTCACAAATCCCACCCTTCACCACCTTGTCCCTTAAATTTTCTAAGTACTTTTACCATAGACACTATCGTAAACTAGCTAAGTAGTATAACTTGGATCACTTTATATACAAACTACAAAGGACTAAGTACCACCTCAGACAGAAATCTTACAAGACTAAATCCTTTAGAAATTTGGCGAGATTTAGCTAGTGTTAAACTAGAGTGCCTGTAAAATTAGCACCAATCACTTTAAATACGATCTGCAAGACCCAAAACTTGTAGAATCATTAACGCTAGGTTACCCTAAAACTTAGGATCAATCTCATTACCCGGCTGCTCACGGGAGCATCTCGAAACTCCGTATTGGATTTGGACCACACGTTGGAAGTCCGATTAATACGAAGTTAAGGAACTAGGACCGCCTCGCTGGGCTTGACAACCATCTCGGAAATTAAATCCAGATAGTGTCCCAGCGCTATTCGCTTGAGCTCGGAGTGAAGAGTGTGAGAAATGTGAAATAATTTCAAAATAAAATATCTTGAATAGTAATCTGGCACCACTCACTTGCGGATCAGTATTAAGCAACCAGACCGTCAGAATCAGACCAAATTACACCCTCGGATCAGGAGAAATTTCATACACATTTACATGTATTCGGAATCTCCGATCGAGGTCCACTGACCGTTGAACTAAAACTGGTCCGCCATGCGTGATCTGGAAATTCCACTGAAATGAAAACTTAATAGAACGTAGATCCAGCGTTAGTGAGCTTAAGTACGACCTTGGGCTCAAGGAGGACCGCTAGAACCCTCTTTTGAGCTGAAACAATGCCGATTTGATTATAATGTAAGTATACCTTGAACATAAGTCTATTTCGGTGAATTTTTATGCTATATAAGGACCTTAAACCCTCTCTCATGGCAGCCATACGAATTTGAGATTGAGAGAGAGAAAAGAGAGAGAAAAAAGAGAGAAAGTGTGGGAGCAGTGGGAGAATCTCCCTGCCACTCTTCCCAGCTGCGATTCGGGCTCCACCGCCTGATTCTCATCGCTTTTCTGGCATTTTCGGCATCATTTCTAGGTATGAAACCCTAGCCCTAATCTGTTTTGGGGTTTAAACAATTGTAGGTTGTGAAATAGCTAACCTATTTCGTTCTATAGGTTGCCAAACTGCCGAATACGGAAGCTTAACAAACCTATCGACTCCGTTACGATTCTACGACAAAAGGTGCGGACTTTAGGTGTATAGGTTATGGTTTTCAACACATTCAATGTCAGATAATGATAGATTCATGATCTGCATGCAATTGCACATGTACAAAGTGCTGTTTGTTTTCCGTTTTGATTAAAGATGAAAAATATGGAATTCTACATACTCTAGGTATTTGTAGAAAGTACGGTATACGTATATTTTTTGGAAATGTGTTTGACATGTTTATTTGTTATATGGATATACGATATATGGATAAAATACTTATTTGACAAAAGGATTCACCTAAATACATGTTTTACTTATATACACTATGTATGTTGAAATTGCGTATTCTAGAAAATACTGTATACGTATAAATTTTGGAGATGTATTTATCATGATTATTTGTTGTAGTAATATATTATACATGGATAAAATACTCGCTTGGCTAAAGGATAGCCCTAATACATGTTTTGCTAACATACACCATGTATGTTGTAATAGTGTATTCTAAGTGTTTGTGAAAATGACTGAATGAGTATGGAATTCTCATTCGTGCTCGCCATGACTAATTGTCATGGATTCATGATTGTTGTATTGGCGATACCCCTTTTGACGAAAGGATTTGCCCTAAATCACGCCACGGCCAATATACACTATATATGCTAAAATGTGTGGCCCAAGTGTTTGTGGAAATGGCTGAATGAATATGGAACTTGGATTCCTACTTGCCATGACTATCCGTCGTGGGTGTACGCGTGTTATGATTGGGGCAACTCCCTAGTGAAAGGATTTGGCCTAATGCCTATGTGATCGACATATGTCATGTATGTGATGTATGTAGTTCAAGTGTATCTTGAAATGTCTGAGTGAGTAGTAGTTAGCAAATTGTAATGTATAAGGATGTTGAGATATGATTCTCAACCTCTTTTAACTATGTATATGATCTCCTTTGATAGTTGTGTGATTAGGAATTGAACATGTACAAACTCATGCTTGTGTTGTGATTCATAACATGCTCAACTGCTTTATGATTTTAACTATGTAATGCATATGTTTAAATCTATATTTACGTTGTATGATCTGTCATGGGTGATGGGGGAGCGAAGCAACGAGTGCGTGCAATAGCCCTGGCAGCCCTAAACAGATAATACCAGACCTTGACTGTATGAGTTGAATCTTGATCCATTACTGCTTTATCTATCTACAATTGATTGTGTTTGGGGCTATGATTATGGCCCAGGCAATCGGTAACGGGATTGAACTTGTGGCTGAGATTCATTTGCCACGTGGGATGTGTTCGACGAACTCGAGTCGTGCGTTGCCTGTCGGCAGTGGCTAGGCCACACGAAGTTGTTTATGCACTTCATGTCGTGCAGCTCAACGGGCGATCGTGCTAGTCGAGCTCGTCAAGTAACCCGATCTGCCTTATGCATGTTCACCCTGTTTGGACACTACTGCTTGAACCTAGGGTACCAAACTTACCAGTGAAATCCCTTTTAACCATGGTACCTCGATCCGCTAAGACGCATGAGCCGAGCATGGTGGTATGGGACACCGTGGTCGAGCTGTCGGCCTACGCTGGGGCCATGTGCCTCCCCGTAGTGACCATTGCGCAACCAGACTCGTGAGCCGAATATGGTGGTATAGGACACTGTATTCGAGCTGTCGATACTTACGGCGAGAGCCGAGTACGGTGAGACCTGTACTCGTGCTGACGGGCGACGAGTCCTCTGTAGCATCTTCGAGTATACTCCAAGAGCTGTGATTGGCGACGAGTCTTTCATAGCGATTAGAGTATGAGTTGAGCCGAGTACGGTGAGACCCGTATTCGAGCTGACGGCTAGTGATTGAGCCGAGTACGGTGAGACCTATACTCGAACTGACGGTTAGCAATTGAGCCGCATACGGTGAGACCTGTATCCGTGCTGACGGGTGACGAGCCCTTTGTGATGCCTTCGCTATGCCTCTCAAACCATAATATCGTATGAGATTAACTAGGATTGACGACCCTAGAATGGATCATGTTTGGGAATGATACAAGGGAGGTACCTTAGTTTCCCAATACTGCTATTTGAAACGAACTAATAACAACTCGAAAATCATGCGCATCATTGCACCGCATGTGCCTTGTAGGTGTGGAGCACTGAGGGAGTTATGCATTCGCGAACGTAAGATGATGTCGCATGAGGGTGGTTTGGCAAGGGCATACATCATGTCATTTCATACTTGCATTAAATAAGAGTAGTTAGAATTGTTTGATTGTACTGCTTTATCATTACTGCTTGACTAAGTTGATAACATGTTAACCTATGCTTTACTGTTCCACTGAGTTGATCACTCACTCCCACGTTACGGGACGGTGTTGTACACACCAACCAGATTTGTTGAGTTTCAGGTGATGGCGATGTTTGTGAAGCAGAGCCGGACTACTTCTTTGATGATAGGAGGAGTTCTCCTATCTGTATCTCTCTGACGGGTCAATGAAGACCTGATATTGTATTGACGGGGCTATGATACTTGGGATAAGAGACATTACACTTCCTCACATTTGGTATATTTTAGAACTGTACTTATAATTATTTAACCTGGTAATGTTATCACACTCTGGAGACTCATCATAGTTTATATATTTTATCTATCTATCACAGTCTTCCGCTTACAAATTTAACTGTCTCTGGAGTATGATATGCTGTTTTGGCTTAATGTCACTCATGTTCAATGCACGAATACAGTCAACATTCAATCATCATTCATTTTGTTGCATAAGTGATGTTCTGGAACTCGGGAGTTGAGTTTATGCTCGACCCCCGATTTTCAGGGCGTTACAATGGATTTATGTCAGGAGGTGATTTCGGCGCGTTTGGATAGGCCGATCAGTCGTGAAAGACCCGCGTCAGATCAACGGTCATAATTACTCGATCAGAGCCACATGTATACGGATATCTACAGGGAAATTTCCTTTTCCCATGGGTGAAGTTTGGTCAGAAATTGACGGTCCAAAATCCTCAATTTCGTACCTAAGCGAATGGCCCAATTCACTTAAGTTTCATAGATTTTCTAAAGATATTCACGTTTCGCACACACTTTACTCAAGGCTCAAGTTGTGCATTTCTGGATATTATTTGGGCTCGATTCCCACGATGATTGTCAAGCCTAGTAGGATGGACATATCCCTATAGTTTCGCGGTTATTGGACTTTCGACGTGCGGTCCAAGTTTGATACGTAGTTTCCATGTGTTGCCAAGAGCAACAGGCTTTTAGGATTTTTCCTAGGTTTTAAAGTAGTGTTGAGTTAGTGGTATTGGAGGTTTTAGGTCTTGCCATTTGTATAAATAGTGGTTCGAGGTAAATCCACATATTAATTCAGTGAGTACTAATTCAATTTTCGCCTAAATTTCTACAGAGTACAATCCTTAGGGATTTCTGCCTGAGGTGGTAATCGGATCTTGTACGGATTTTTCTGAGATGTTACAATTTACCCCCCTTAAAGAAAAATTTCGTCCCTGAAATTAATACCTTTTCGTACTCCTCGAGGATATGAGGGTAATTCTTACGACTTCAGCTGCTGTTTCCCAAGTAGCCTCTTCCTCAGTGTGGTGAGTCCATAATACCTTCACAAGTGGGATCACTTTGCTGCGTAACACTTGTTCCTTCCTATCGAGAATACGTGTTGGTCGTAGTACATAGGTTGCATCTTCACTTAGCTGTACTTGCTCTCATTTAATAATATGGGTAAGGTCAGGAATATATTTCTTTAACATTGATACGTGGAACACGTTGTGCACACCCGCGAGTGGTGTGGAAAAAGCGAGGCGGTATGCCACCACACCCACTTAGTCTAGAATATAGAATGGGCCAATGAATCGCGGCATGAGTTTCCCTTTCTTATCGAACCGAATGACACCCTTCATTGGGAAAACCTTCAGGAATACATGGTCCCCAACCTCAAATTTCAGCTGTTGCCGTCTGGTATCGGCATAACTCTTCTGTCTACTCCAGGTGCAAGAAGTCAACGTCTAATAATATCGATCTTTTCTGAGGTTGCCTGAACCAAGTCTGGGCCAACCAGACTCTTCTCGCCAACTTCTGCCCAACAATGTGGAGCTCGACATGGGCGCCCATACAAAGCTTCGTAGGGAGCCATGTCAATGCTTGCTTGGAAGCTGTTATTATAATCAACCTCGGTATAAGGGAGACAGTCATCTCAACTGTTCTTAAAATCGAGCACGCACGCTCACAACATATCTTCTAAAATCTGATTTACCCGTTCTGTCTGCCCATTAGTCTACGGGTGGAACGCGGTACTGAACTTCAATTTCACTCCATTTGCTTCTTGGATTCAAGTCCAAAAAATAGATGTTAATCACGTCTCGATCTGACACAATCTCTATAGGAACTCTATGCAGATGTACTATCTCCTTGATGTACAGCTTGACTACTGAGTTTAAAACTCTAATCGGGAGGAAACGAGATGATTTCGTCGATCGGTCCACAATCACCCAAATGGAGTCATGCCCCTTTCTTGTCTTCGGTAAACCGAAAATGAAATCTATAGATATGAAATCCCATTTCCATTTAGCTATGGGCATGGGCTGAAGTAAACCAGGAGGTCGGTGATGCTCGGCCTTAACCTGCTGGCACGTGAGACAACGGGATACATAATCTGTTATCTACGCCTTCATGTTGTCCTACCAATATGAACGCTTCATGTCTCGATACATCTTCATACTGCCCGAATGCATCGCCATCCTTGAATTGTGGGCGGCTTCTAGAACTTCCCTTCTCAAGTCATGGAGACTCGGGATGCATAGGCGGACACGATATCGTAGACCCCCATCCGAACCTATTCTCCACTCGGATCTTTCACTGTCACTCGCTCATTCTCTCATTTTCACCAACAGTTTATCTTCTTTCTGACCCACAATAATTCGATCATCAATATGTGGCTGTACATGGAGGTGTATGACGCTCTCCAATGGCTCCTCCACTATCAACTTTTGTTCGAAATCCCACACAAACTCTACCATATTCCATTCTTCTATCATCAGTGGAGCTGCAAATTCTACTATCTTCTTGTGGCTCAACGCATCGGCCACAAGGTTGGCCTTACTAGGATGGTAGGAGACCTCAAGCTTGAAGTCTTTTAAAGTTTCCATCCAACGACGTTACCTCATATTTAGGTCCCTCTGGGTAAAGATGTATTTGAGGCTTTTGACAAAAGAGCTCCAACTCCTCTCCGTAGAGTAATGTCTTCAGAGATTTAATGCAAAAATGACAGCCGTGCGTGGGGTAATTTTCCTCATGCTTCCTTAACTGTCGCGAGCCATAGGCTATCACCCTATCCTTTTGCATAAGTACACAACCCAAACCAACACGAGACGCATCGGTGTATATGGTATATCCGATCCCTTGCTCTGGTAATACTAGCATGGGTGCGGACG
The DNA here is from genome assembly GCA_021015155.1 of Magnolia officinalis. Taxonomy (NCBI): domain Eukaryota; kingdom Viridiplantae; phylum Streptophyta; class Magnoliopsida; order Magnoliales; family Magnoliaceae; genus Magnolia; species Magnolia officinalis. The sequence continues at coordinate 81,987,729 of JAJHSJ010000004.1, forward strand.
TCAGCTTGTCCTTTAATTCCTAAAAGGCTGCTTCTGCTTTCTCACTCTAGGTAAACTTAAGATCTTTTCGAGTGAGTTGAGACAACGGTCTGGCTATCTTGGAAAAATATTTAATGAATCGGCGATGGTAGCTAGCAAGTCCGAGGAAACTCCTCACTTTTGTAATGGAGCTGGGCTGTTCCCAGTCTTGTACTACGGTCACCTTGGCAAGGTCCACGGCAATTCCTTCCTTGGAAACCACATGTCCTAAAAACCTGATTTCTTCTTTCCAGAAGTCGCATTTCCGGTACTGAGCAAACAACTGATTCTTCCTAAGAGTATCGAAGATTGCTCGCAAGTGCTCTTTGTGATCCTTCCGACTCTTAGAATATATCAAAATGTCATTTATAAACACGATGAACAATCAGTACAAATACGACCGAAACACCCGGTTCATGAGGTCGATGAACACGGCCTGTGCATTTGTAATTCCAAACGGCATCACGAGGAACTCGTAGTGTCCAAAGCTGGTTCTAAATGTTGTTTTCTGCACGTCTTTGTTCTTGACCGGCAACCGATGATACCCAGACTGCAAGTCAATTTTTGAGAAATACTATGCCCCTTTCAACTGGTCAAACAGGTCATTTATCCTAGGCAGAGGATACTTGTTCTTGACGGTGATGTGATTCCATTTGCGATAATCAATACACAATCGCAGTGATCCGTCTTTCTTCTTTACAAATAACACAGGTGCTCTCCAAGGAGATACGCTCGGTCGTATAAAACCCGAATCTAACAAATCGTCAATCTGTCTCCTCAACTCCTCCATTTCACATGGAGGCATGCGATACGTCGGTAAAGAGATAGGTGTCACACTCGGCACTAGGTCGACGGTAAAATGAATCTCGCGTTGAGGAGGTAGCCAAGGGATGGTTCTGAACACATCCATAAAATCCTGGACTATAAGCGTGTCTCCAAGTGATGGACCATCAACATTTTCTATCAGGGAAGCATAACAACTAATGCGGTAGGGCCAACTGACCTGAACAAGAAAAGTGAAGGTTGTGTTTTCAGGCCCATGGGCCGTCACTAATCTAGTTTCGCAGTTGATTTCTGCCTTCATCTCGGTGAACCAATCCATACCAAGGATGACATCATAATGATATAGCGGGGTAACAATCAGGTCAATGCGCACCGTTCTGCTTCCTAGGTCTATCGGGCAATCCTTCAAAGCTTAGTAGCACTAGAGAAGGTCCCTGTTACTGTAAGGATTCTCACCCCAATCATATGAGTAGTATCCAACCCCAGTCGCTTAACTATTGAGTATGTTATTATTGAAATAGTGGACCCAGTGTCCACCAACAAAAATATGAGTGTACCTTGGATGTGGGCAGTGATTTCAAAAGCTAATAGTACTGCGGTTGCTGACTCAGATACTTCAGCTGCAAGCACATGTACATGTGCTTGTTGTGGATGGTTTGGTTGTGCTGCCATAGGTCATTAAGGCGGCCTATTTCTAGGTATAGGTGGTCGGTAAAATGGTTGTGCTGGTGGTGCCGATCGTAGAGGTGGAGCTGATATAACTTATGGTGGCTGACGGTTGATCTTCTGGGGTGGCGTAAAACCATTATCCCTGATCTTAATAAAGTAAAAGGGCTCGTTGTGGCTCATCTTCTTACAGTAGACGCACCAAAGATCTGATCGCCTCTGCCGGGTTGATGGAGCCATTAGCTTGGGGGGTGAATTTGAAAGCGGTCTCTTGCCGAGGAATGGTCGATTCGACAATTCAGGCCGAGGTCTTCGCCCCATTAGTATACGTGTCTGAGACACTCTGTCTCCATCTTGCTCAACTCACAGGGACATGTTCACTAGCTCAGCATAACTGAAAATGTTAACGCAACACATCTTAGTGCGGATATCAGGCCGCAACCCTCTGAAAATCACCGCATTCTCATCGGCTCATCTTCCAGGATCAATGGAGCATGTCTGGCCAGCTCCATAAAACGGTTCTCGTATTCAGATACAGTCATTCATTCCTATCAGAGGCAGAGAAATTCACCCTCTTTTTCATTACAGTAAGTGAGGGGGAAGTACTTTCCATGGAAATGAACTTCGAATGCGTCTCACGTCCACACATATCCTGTTGGAACGGTTCGTACGATGCTGTCCCACCAAAGACTAGCCTCCTTTTCAAACATGTAGGTAACAAACTCCACTTGCTCTATCTCAGTACAGTGTAACAGCTTTAGCATCTTAGATATACGATCCAACCAATACTCAGCCTCCTCGGGTCTATGAGTACCCATAAAAGTAGGAGGACGGAGGAGCTGGAAGCGCTCAAATAGACCACTTGTATTCATAGTCCCAGTGGGCTGCACTGGTGGTGTAGGCGGGACCATATTCATGTTTTGGGCAATGGCCCCCGCAATAGTAGCCAAGACTTGTTGTTGTTGCTGCATTAGGAACATCATCTGCTCCAACCTATCAGAAAGAGAAGCCGCCTGAGGCACGTGTGGCATCGACAAAGATGCATTGTTCTGTCTCAGAACCGGTGGTACATTCGGTGTTGGCCCATTAGTAGGGTCAGTGGCCGGCTGTGAATCCGGCATTGTCTCAATATCCTGGCCCAAACTAGGGTTCGTATGGCTATCGCTTAAGGGAGGTGCCGCGTCAATTGATCCGCCAAGTGCGAGACGTGCTATATTATGAGTTTTTTTAGGAGGCATTCCCTGTATACAACATAGGGTGCAACATGTGTAAAGATTAGGACAACATTACCCACTTTTCCAAACATTCTACACAGCCTATATCAAAAGAAGCTTCATACATTTCATTTAGCTAAAACTTGTCACAATATATGGGATGTAGCATTATATGAATTATGACAGAGAATGCATGTGAGCTATTCTAGTAAAAGCTTTTAACACTAACTACTCTAACATCCAACTAAGCCAATCAGGGCTATTACAAAGAAAACAAGAAACAAAGAAAATCAGAAGACAACTGTAACACATGACTAGCCCTCTGACTCTGGTGAAGGTGTAGGCGCACCCTTATCCTGCATACAGCACAGAAGGGTCTTCAAGGTGTGAGACATTCTCTTGAATTTCTGTTTTAGATAGGTCTGATTCTCCTTGAACTCCTGCTTCAGGGCGGCCTGGTCCTCTTCAATCTTAGCCATGCGGGCTTCTAAGGAAACCCGATCATGGCGGTCTTCATGTGTAGCAGGAGGTCCCCCATCTGAATCTTGGGCCTCCTCTACCTCTTCCTGCTCTTCCTCCTCACTTCCATCTTCATCCTCGCTGCCTTCTTCCTCACTGCCTTCTTCCCCTTCATTTCCTTCCTCATCTTCACTTCCATCTTCCTCTTCACTTTCTTCTTCTATTTCATCCCCATACTCATCGAGTCGGGATTGGCGTTGTCTAGGTCCAATCCCCATATTATTGAGTGTAGTCTCACTGATGAAATGGATAGGCGCAAGATCATCCATATTAAGTCTGAAACCAAAGTTGCGAGCAATCTTGTAGATAAGTCGGCCGAATGGGAGTGAGGCATCTCCCCGAGTAGAACGTACGGTCTTGATTATCTACTGCAAGGCGAAAGTAGGCAGGCACAGCTTGTCTCCCTATCCAACTCTATATAGGAAGTCCACCATCAAACGAGTGCATTTTGTATAGTTACTCCACCTAGGGTACATGTTGTACGTGCATATGTGGTGGAGTAGGTGGAAGTTTTCCGTCATCTTAGTTGACGCGAGGCTATTGTCTCGCCTCCAATTAGCCAATCAACCACAAAGAAAACTTGTGCGACAATCTTTCTCTCGTCTACTAGTGAGATGAGTTTCACTAGCATGTACCACACCATGCTCAATTCCCATAATATGGGCTATGATGTTCACATCAACTATGGCTTCCTGCCTCCCCAAGGGAATTGTAAACTGAAGAGGCTCCAGTAGTGGGTTCCATATGTGGGCATAGAAGGCTCGGACAGTGTCTCCACTTGCATGAGCCTTACCTTCAAATATGGGACCCCACCCAGTCTCCAACAGAAGGTCAATAACTGGATACAGTCCAAATAATTTCTCATCATCATGTGCTTCAAATACAACTTTGCGGTTACGGAACCTACCTAGTTCGGCACCTGCCGATATCGATCTTTCCAATGGGATTCAAGGATCGAGGTCCTGTTTTGATCTTCACTCTCGCTTGACACTTGTACCAGCCTCGCCGCTCGCCTTCTTCCTCGAGCAGGTTGGACGGCCCGGCCTCGTCCAGGGCCGCTCTTCTCTTTCCCATAAGGTAAAGGAGCATTGAGATGGAGAAAATGGTGGTTACATGCTCAAAAAGAGCCATAGAGTTGGAAAAGCTTGAGAATGAAGTGAAATTGAGGAGTTTGAGAGTTACGAGACACAAAAATGTGGGTTTCGTGCTCAAATGTGAGGAAATAAGGAAGATAGAGAGTTGTAAGAGGTGGTTTTAGGGTAATGGTGGTAGATGGGTGCAAGATGTGGAAGAAGATGGAAGATTGAGTGTATAGGAAAGAAAATTTGAGAGGGAAAGAGGGGTTGTAGAGATTTGGGGTGTTAGAGGGGTGAAAATAGGGTGGAAATGGGCAAAGGGAAGCAAAATGGGTTTTAGAGGGTGGTCCCACTCGTGGGAGGGCCCCACATGAGTGGGCAGTGGGCGGAGTGTCGTCGCTGCCGCGGGGCCACTGCGGCCCACTATGGAGCTAGTCGGTGCGCCGTTGTGTCCCCTGGGGTGTTCGGCAGTGGACACCCCCTCCCGGGGTGCTTTGCAAGTGCGGGGGACCCCCTGGGCCCCAGTAGATTTTTTGAGTTGGGCCCCTATGCCCGTAAAGTCTACTTTTGACATTCATTACGCACGTATTCACGCCTTTCGGTTTGTTTCAAGTTCGGGATTTGTCGACTTATAGTCCAAACATGTCGATTGACGGCCTAAACGGGACTAAGATCATTTCACATGATCTCGGATGTGTACGGGTTACATTACAATAGTCAAACTCGCCCGTTGGCGAAACTTTGGGATCCTACAATCATTTCTACATTTCATTGCCCCCTTCCTAAGTCAGAGTGCACTTAGAGTGTATTGTGTTACCTATAACCCAGGTCCAATTTAATCCATATCATGCTCTGATTCCAACTTGTAACGCCCCGGATTTCGATGGTCGAGCAAAGCTCAACTCCCGAGATCCAGCACATCACTTATGCAGCATGGATAATGATGTTTAAATGTTGTCCATATCAAAATATTAAACATGAGTGAGATTATACTAAATCAACATATCATACTTTAGAGATGATGTAATTAAGCAAGCGGAAGACTGAAATAAATATATTAAAGTATGTACGTGTTTCCAGATTATGAATATGTTACCAGGCTTAATATATACATGTTTTGTTTCAAAATATACAAAATGTCAAAATGTAGGTGTCCAACTAATCCATAAGACCCTGTAATCCCGTCGAATCAGTACAAGGTCTACGTAGACCCGCCTGATAACTGAACATAGAAGAATTCCTCCTCCTCATCTATGAAGTCCAACTTAGATGCATAGACTTTGTCATCACCTGCATCTACAGCAGAGTCTGGTTAGTGTTTTAAAACACCGTCCCAGGGTGGGAGTGAGTGATCAACTCAGTGGTACTATAAGGCAAAGGTTAACATGTTATCAATTCAATCAAGGAGTATTGATAAAGCAGTACAACAATCATTCCCTAATTGCTCTTGTTAATGAAGGGATGGTTTGCAGTAATGATGTATGCCCTCGCACAAAGCTCCCTCACAAGCGACTCCGACAACCAAATTCGCGCATGACAAACTCCCTAAAGTGCAACTTCCTCACAAAAGTACATGTAATGCGGTGCATAGTCGTGTTAGCCGAGTACTTAATTAGGCTCATTCATACAGCAGGTTCGGGAAGCTAAGGTACCTCCCTTTATATCAAGGATCCATCTAGGGTCATCAATCATAGTTAACCACATACGATAGGCAAGTTGTAGGGCATCACCCCTAATGAAAAGCAGTCAATAGGCAAATTCAAAGTTTATACTCGCGGTCACTACGGGGAGGTTCGTCACCTCAGCGTAGGCCGACAGCTCGAACACGGTGTCCCATACCACTATGCCCGGCTCACGAGTCTAGGTTACTCACTGGTCACTATGGGGAGGCTCATCACCCTAGCGTAAGCTGACAGCTCGACCACAGTGTCCCATACCACCATGCCCGGCTCATGAGTCTTAGCGGATCATGGTTCCATGGTTAAAACGGGTCTTTACATTGGTAAGTGGTACCTTAGATTCAAGCAGTAGTGTCTATAAATGGTAAACACACAATATGTCAATTGGTTTATTAGACAAGTTCGATTGGTATGAGCGCACACTGACTTAATCAATATGGAGCGCATAAGAACTCCACGTGGTCTAATCACTGTAGACAATCGTCGTACGACCCGGATTCATCAAACGTATCAAATGTGGCGATTCTAATTCGGCCACTTGAACAGGGACTATTACCGATTGCCTGGACTACGTTGTAGTCCTAATTTTACTCAAATGTAGTAGGTAAATACATGTCATAATCATATCAGCATTTAATAAACAATTCAAGTGAATCCTTTATTTAAGCATTTCATCGAACACATTGAACATGTTGCCAAACATATACATTTCATCCATAAATTGCGTAGTTGAAATTAAGATTACATGAAGGAAACTATACATATGGAAAAGGTAATTGAGAATCCTATCTCAATACCCTTAATAAATACAATTCATTAACAGTTTCTCATTCAGACATTTTATCAAACACTTAGACTACTAAATGCATAAACTAAATTAGTTACGACATGAACTATAACAATTTCTTACACAAAAGAGGTCATCAAGCCTATGACAAACATGAATCTTAGATTAGAAATCATGGCAAGCACAAATCACAATTTCACGTTCAAGCAAACATTTCAACAAACGCATGGAATGCATCTTGTATTCAACATAGTTCACACATGTATGATATATCGAAAACGTCGTATCTAAGACAATATGGAAGCAATCAAGTCAGACATAAATCATTAGCTGACATTAAAAGCATTGAAAACCATAACCTAAATGTTTATAGTCCGTACCTTTCGTCGGAATACTCGTTTCAAACTCGGTTCGAATTTCACGTTCCTGAAAATGGAATAACGGGTACATAAATCACGAAATCCGTTAGGGTTTGGATTTCTTACCCAAATCGCGGTTGAAATAGGTAGAGTAGCGTAATAGAGTGGTGATTCAGCACTTGGAGTTGTGGGAAAGAATCCCAACAAAGATCTTCAAGACTCCTTCCTTCCTCTTTTTTCCCCTTCTCTCTCTCTCTCTCTCTCTCTCTCTCTCTCTCTCTCTCTCTCTCTCTCTCCCTTAGGATTTTTAGAAAATTCGTATGGAATGGGAATAGGGTGGTTTAAGGGCTTCATATAGGCCCAGAACTGATGCAAATGGCCCCAGGGCCATGGTATACTTAATTTACAACCAAAGGGTACCTATTTTTGACAAACCGGGCCCAACGGGAGGTCCATTACTCACCTACGTCACAGAGTAAGTTCATTGACAATGGATCTATGACAGAAGGTGATTTCGGTGCATTTGGATTGGCAGATCAGTCATGAAAGACCCGCGTCAGATCAACGGTCATAATTACTTGATCAGAGCTACAAGTATACGGATATATGTAGGGAAATTTCCTTTTCCTATGGATGAAGTTTGATTAGAAACTGACGGTCTGAAATCCTCAATTTCGCACCTAAGCGAACGGCCTAATTCACTTTAAGTTTCATACATTTTCTAAAGATATTCGCGTTTCTCACACACTTTACTCAAGGCTCAAGTTATGCATTTCTGGATACCATTTAGGCTTGATTCCCGCGATGGTTGTCAAGCCCAGTAGGACGGATATATCCATATAGTTTCGTGGTCATCGGACTTTCGACATGTGGTCCAGGTCTGATACGGAGTTTTAATGTGTTACCAAGAGCATCAGGCTTTTAGGATTTTTCCTAGGTTTTAAAGTACTGTTGAGTTAGCGGTATTGGTGGTTTTGGGTCTTGCCATTTGTATAAATAGTGGTTCGAGCTAAATCCACCAATTAATTCAGCAAGTACTTATTCAATTTTCGCCTAAATTTCTACAAAGTATGGTCCTTAGGGATTTTTGCCTGGGGTGGTACTCGGGTCTTTGTACGGATTTTTTCGAGACGTTAAACCTATAAGTAGAGATTGTACTTTTGTATGTGTAAAGAGAGTGCCTAACACCTTCCCTTTTTATCACCATGGTCCCTTACCCAAAATCTCAAGTCACAGATCAAGACTTAATTAAAAAAAGGGAATCCTCAAATTCTCGAGTTTACGAGTTTTGCAGGGTTTAGCTGAGGACGAAAATTTGAGTAATTTCTAGTGGCAACTCTAAGTCAAAAATATAACACCTTAAGTCACAAATATAACTGAAAGCCTAAGAAGGCCTCGTGAGCGCAATCCACTAGTAATCCAACATACATATTAACTCATGAAAAGTGGGCCCATAACAACAGTTATGGTATAGATAAAACCCTAATTATGATTTTTCCAACATCACATGGTTTCGTGAAAAACCTCAAACTCCCTCATTATAGGTAAAATCGGGGTGATCTTATGGTCATTGGGAAGATAATTTGATGCACTTTCAAATGACTTTAGAATCATCTCATTTGAAGGCCATTTGACCTTGTAAAAGTTGGCTCAAAATAGCGACCATGGTTTGGAAAAAGTCTTAATTGAAAATTTAAGTCTCAATTGCAGTTTTCCAACTTTGCATAATGTTAAGGGTCAAATATTGCATATTGGACCCTATTTATTACTTGGTTTTATGAACATGATAATGCTTAATGTTCTATTTTAATCATGTTTGTGTTGCAAGGTGAATTCAAGAGCTTGGATTGAAAAGGATGTTAAAAGCATGAATTTAACATTCAAGAATCACCAAAGCCAAGATTGGATCTGATGAAACTAAGAATGAAGAATGCACATACTGAATATCCAAGAAACTTAAGTCAAGAATGAAGAAAATCGGAGTTTTGAAGTAAAATTCGGCCATCTTCTACTAGTCCTAGCTCCGGCTCGACCAGTCCTGCGTACGCTCGACTAGTCCTGGCCTTGGCTCAACCGATCGAAGGTGTCTCAACTCGAACTCCAGCATGTAAAACTTCTAAATCTTCATGTTGCTCGACCGGTCGAGGACGTCCCACGACCTGTCGAGGACGACCCACGACCAGTCGAGGGTTACGCAAAACTTGCACGGATTGCGTAAATTTAAGACGGTTTCCAGAAATTTTCACTCGGTGCAAAAGTTTAAGACCTAAAACTATAAATAGGGGTCCATAGGGCACTCCTAAGCATCATCTAGGGTTTGGGGAGTGGGGCAAAAGGGTGGAGCCGCCGTCCGGGAGTTCTTCTTCTTCCTCATTAGTTGATCTTTTTGTTTTGTTTAGGAGTCTTTAGTTCAATCATGTCTATGGTTGGCTAAACCTCTTAGCTAGGGCTAAGAGGTGAAGCTTGTAGCATGATTGGGATGTTTCTATTGCTTTGATTCATGTTTATATTGAACTCTCTTTGATTCTAGTTTGATTATAAGGAGTACTTTCAGTTTTTAATGGTTTGTTGTGACTCAAATTACAATGGATCTGCGATAGTTTTGAGTATGTTCTTTTCATGTATTGAGATTGTGAATTTAGGAAATCCTGTTGTTCACCATCGTCCCTTGGGCATGGTCGGATGATGAAATCCTCCCTAATTTTCACAAATCTCTCAGATTGGTTTTGGGATTGGTAAATCCTGTTGTTTGCCTTGTCTCCTGGGCATGGTTTTGTGACGGAATCACTTCCAGTTCCCACAACTCTCATCCACTGGGAACTAGGTTAAAGGAAGTTTAGATTTGATTTTACTGAGATATCTTCCAATTGGATAGGATGGGACTCCGATTCCAATCGTGTGACTTGAATCAAGCATAGATCTCCCTGATCTCTACAAGTGGATCCTTAGAAACCCTAGTTTGCCACCTTTGAATTTCCTAAGTTTTTCATTAAATTTCTCACAATTACTCTCAAATATTCCAGATTTAGTTTTTCATCATTTTCTAGTTCTTCTTCTAGTTGTTTTCAGAATACGTACAAGATAAGTCCATGTGGATTCGACCTCGGTCTTACCGAGATTATTACTACATCATGACCCTACACTTGGGGTTGTGAACACATAATCCCATGAAAATGGTAATAACTCTTTCGTTATAGGTTGGAACAGGGTGATCGTATGCTCACTAGAAAGAAATTCTAAGAACTTTTAAATGATTTTAGAATCATATCATTTGGAGACCATTTAAACTTTCAAAAGTGGTTCTACGGCAGTGATTATGGTTTAGACAAAGCCCTGATCGTGACTTTTCTAGCATCACCATAACAACCTTGTTACAAGTCAAATTGAGGCAATCTTGGGCGTGTTGAAAAGGTAATTCAACAAATTTTCTAATGGCTTCTGATTCATCTTATTAGGAAAACATTTAACCTTTTAAAAGTGGGCCCAAAATAGCAATTGCGGTTTAGACAAAGGCTTGATCATAATTTTTCCAGCATTTCATGGTCCTACAAAAAATGCTCATAACTCTATCATTACAAGCCGGATCGAAGTGATGTTATACTCATTAGAAACATAATTTAATTAACTTTTAAATGGATCTATATTCATCTCATGTGGTGAGCATTTAACCTTTTAAAATTAGGCCCAAATCTTTGATCATAGTTTTATATAAACAAGAATTGTCATTTCTTCATCATCACGTGGTCCTTAAAAAATGTAACGCCCCGACTTTTCAGGACCCGAGTATATGACCCGTTTCCCAAAATTTGAGTATTAACTTATAAAGAACCAAAGTCCACATATATTTTTTTTTCCTTTCGTCAAAGTAAGCAAATGAGCGTAGTATGGACAAATCAGACATAAAGGAAAGTTACATTATCATTTAAATATAAAAGAAACTGCCCATAATGACTTATACAAACTAATGTCCCTATTCTTACAATACAAAATGAAATAACATTACATGTGAAACAAAATAAGTTGCAATAATCTTGAGTTGTGAAATCCTGTAGCAGCCCTTAACAATTACAATTATGCACCCTTGTCAACCATAGCCTGCTCCTCACCAATATGAATGTAAACATCATCTGGGCCATCTGTGATACTTGTACGGTTGTATATTTGATGGATGAGTGGCTAACTTAGTGTGAATTCCCCTCAAGATTACACACCTCCGCATTAGGTAAGCATAGTTATAAAACAAAGTATGCAGGTCATATTAGATGCATGGATGCGTGAATGCAGTCATCGCCCCGGGGATGTACATCCATGTGGAAGTTGGGCTCGTTACCCATGCAATCATCAACTTGAAAAAAACATCCAGTCGAACAGACGCTAGTAGTTAGTGAAAGCATACTAAGTGCGGCGTAACGACTGCCTATCGTACATCACATACGTTAGCGATAGACACTGGTCTATGCCATGTATGCATGATTAGCCAAACCATTATTAGTCTAGCTACAATCAACTAGTTTTAAATAAGCTCAAGGTCATCACGAGGGCTCATCACCAGTGTAGGCCGACAGCTCGGGCATAGGTCCCATACTACCATCCCCAACTCATGAGACTACCGTCTTAGGATGTTTAATGGAAACCTGTCAATTAGTGGCCAATCATATTACAGTATATGGGGCTTACCATCGCATGGTTGTATAGAAATGGTACATCAAGCTACATAGGAAAAATACCAAAACCGAGCCACATAGGGCAAATGTCAAAACTGAGCCACATAGGACGAATTTTGAAACTAAACCACATAGGGTAAATTTTGAAACTAAGATACATAGGGCGAATTTTGAAACCAAGCCACATAGGGCAATTATTAAAACCATGCGATAAAGACCATCCTTGAAAACCACTTAACACAATGACTCATAGATGGTAAGTCCACATCAATATCCAATTCAAATCGTCATTCAACAACCACTAATTCGAAGGCCCATTATAATCACAATCAATCAAGTTACATCCCAAGTATGGGTATAAGCAAACCACAAGTAATCCACAAGTATGAGAAAATATGTAGGATAATTATTAAGCATGTTATCTTGCATATCAATTTCACGCTTAGCATATGTACTCATGAGATAAGATATCAATTAACAATTTAAAGTTAAAATAAAACTATCACTTATGCTAATGGGAAAGATGAAAAGCTCAAGGGGAAGAATCATCACCTTATTTGTCGACTCGCCTTCTAATGTTATTAGGAAGTGCGCATGCCCTTAGACTTGGATCCTACCACATATTATGAACTTGTATGGTTAAACCAAGGTTCTACAAAACTATCTATGGTTTAAATTATAATCTAGGGTTTAGATTACTTAGTATTTTGATGTAGAATTTGGGTTTTATCCTAGAGTTTGGGGCTAAGCTTATATTTTAGGATTTGTATCCTAATTAATGTAAAATTAATCACCATGCTAATCTAGTAACCATAACCTAATTATTAGCATTAATGATAGTATTAATATTAGTTAATCATGGTAATAGTAATCATATGATGGTAATAATTTGTACACTTCTACTGTCACATGTAATATTTAGGAACGATGAAAGGAGTTCTACTATCTAATAGTTGTAGTTTATCTATAGCAACTAACACTATTATAGGTAATATGCTAGTAACTAATCAAGTCTAGTGACTGCGATACTTTTGGTAATGCCAAAGATAAATGATTAAGGAAAATAATCCATTTCAGGGAGAAGGTTGACGTACGCTATTTGATTCAACAGCTCGACCCGATGTGATCTAGTGTGGCTTGGAGACAAACCCCTGCTTTTTGGCTTCATCCAGACTTAGCAACGGCTCACCTCCCCACTCAACTCCCTTCTCTTAATCTATTTTTTCTCCCAAACTTTTCTAGCAAGTTCGTTGAACCGACTCTCGACTCAATTCAAGCTTTAGTGAGTCGAGTCCACTCTACTCGGCAATGAGTGAACTTGCACTCACACACTCTCTTCCTTCCTTTTTCTCATTTCTCATTCTTCTTAGAATACATGTCCATCATCCCCACATCAACCCTGGTCTCGAGTTATCAGCTGAGTTAACTCAGCTAGGCTATTACATTACCTCACCAAGTTGACTCACTCCCTCTCCCTCCTCTTTCTTTTTCTCTCTTTTCTCTCACTCTTTTCTACTTCCTTTCTCCCTTTCTTTCCTTGCTGGAAACCCGACTGGACTAGGCCCTACCTGACCCAGTTAGACTCGGCAACAAGTCAGCCCATGGCTTAGGCCCAAACTCTCCCTCTCTTCTCACTCTCTCTCTCTCTCTCCTTCTCTTCTCCCTGCTTCTCTTTTCCTTTATTCTTGCTAGAACATCCAGCAGCTACTAGACCAGGCTGCACCCAACACCTGGTCCCACAATACAGCAGCCTTCTTTCGACTCGACTCGATGCGGCAGCAGCAGCTGCACCTCCCTGCCTTTCTCTCTCTCCCTCGTTTCTCTTCCTTTACCATCTCCTCCTTCTCCTGTTCTCTTTCTTTTCTTTCTTATTCTTCCTTTCTTCCCTTCTATTACGACCAAAAAATGCTCTCATTTAACTCGATTCTACCCCCAAACAAGATGGGTGAAGTAGAATGACGAGGAAGGAGACTGTGGTCAATAATGGCGGATTCGGATGTGGAGCTTCTTGCTCTAATCCGGACCTTAGGGACGGTCCATTTGGACCCTTGAAAGCTTGTAAACAAGCTTCATTGAAGCTTGGTGGAGGGTAGGCTGGTGGGTTTGCTGGCGGAAGGAAAACGGCCAACACTTCTCATTCTCTTTATGAAAAGAAAAACTCGGCCTGAAAGGCTAGGATTTTCCTGATACAGATGACTGGGATTGGAGAGGGGAGAGAGCACGTGGATTGCCCTCATGGCAGGGAGGACAATTTCCATCTTTGGAAACATTATTTTTGTAGGGTCGGTTTGTACCGAGGATCGTGTGCAATCACATGTAATATCACATGCTGGGCCTACATGGTTTTGGATGGGACGACTCGCCCAACACGATGGACGATTTAAATTATCCAAGTGGGTGATCATGGTGGGCCACGGACGCCCGTCCGTCGATTGCTGGAAAATAGAGAGAGAGAGAGAGAAGCTCTCTGTTTTGGGCTAGGCATGGGTCAGCTCGTGCTGACCAGCCAGGGGCGTCTGGTGCACAACGGGTGTGCACCGGTTGTGTACATGCGGTCCATCAAGTGGGGTCCACCATGATGTTTGTGATAAATCCATACCGTCCATCTTATTTGGTGGGCCTGCCACAACCTTTTACCAAAGGTGGGGCAGTTCAAAGGTCCAGGTGGGGCCCACAACTTGATTTGGGTCCTGTTTATGGATTTCCCATTGATCTGTTGGTCGAATTAGTCCGTAATTGAACGTTGACGGTTAAAAGAGTTCAAGGGTCCATTTAAGGCTTTCATCATGTATTATTAACCAATACTAATATTAATATGGATTTACTTGTAATTAAAATAATTAAAAACTCATACATATATATACATATAATTTCTAATATTAACATGCTACTATTTACATGTTATTAATCACATATTTATTAATATATAATTCATAATATACAATAACATATTATACATATGTATGGATTGAAAATTATACAATATCTCTTTTAAAATCACATTGTTAAATAATATACCATCTTATTAAAATATCTAATAATTTTTTGTATACATGTTTAATACTACGTTAATATTTATAATTCAATTATATATTGTAAAATTATTATCCACTATGTTTAATTAATATAATATTATTTTCATAATATTTTATATACATTAAATATATATACGTATCACTCTATTACAATACATTTTCATACATTTCTATATGTTAAATAGGTTATCAAAATACATCTGTAATTTTTTTTATCTATGTTTGTGTAACGTTTATAATATAATAAATAAAGAAAATGTACTTAATAAATATTATTGGAGCGCCAACGGACAGATGGGTCAACATATGGATGGGGACTATTTTAACAATCAGATTTAAACTAGGATGAACGTGAATGTTTACTTAAGCCTGGCTTGTATTTATACTAAGTTTGGTTATACGGTAACACCCGAGTACTGGAACGTACGGGGTGTTACAAAAAATGCTCAAAAATCCCTCATTATAGGTTGAATTTGAGCGATCTTATGCTCATTGGAAAGTTAATTTAATAAAATTTTAAATGTCTTTAGAATCATCTCATTTAAACACCATTTGACTTTGTAAAAGTGAGCCCAAAATTTAACTTATGTTTGCTCTAGTTTTCAGCATTATGCGATCCCATGAAAATAATCATAAATCCCTTGTTACAGATTTGATAGAGGTGATCTTAGGCTCATTAGATAGATAATTTGATGATCTATGAAATATGACTAAAATCGTCTCATTTAGAGATCATTTAACCTTTTAAAAGTATGTTTAAAGTCCAACTCTTGGCAAAAGACATATTTAAGCCTAATCTTTTAAAGAAAGAAGGACCCATCTTTTAAAGGTGGAGTTTTTAATATCCTTCATTTCCTTCAATTAGTTTCTTCTCAGGTAGAATCATCTAAGTATAATCTTCGTAGAAAGCATAAGAACCTATCCACTGAAACCCATCTTATAAAAGTAGTGTTTCATATATATTTTCTTTCATTTTATCATTTTCTTATTAAAAGACCATTTTGAAGTATAATCTTTTAAAGAAAGAAGAATCCATCTTTTAAAAGTAAAAATTTTAAAATATTTTTATTTTGAAATCTCATTTTCTTCCTAAACAAGTTTATTTCAGCATAACGGGTAAATAGAAGAAGTAGAACCAGTTTTCCAAGGTGAGAATTTTTGCTAGAGAGACCAATCAAAAACATAAAAGATAACAGAAGATTAATCTAAAAGCATGAAAAATTGGAGTGTAATGGTTTTATATAATAAAAAAAAAAAAGCTAACTAGAGAGTAGCGATAAAAGAAGGTACTTATATAGAAAATGTGAGGTCTAGTTTCATCTCAAGAAATTGAAAAAGATGTCCAGGTGTCCTTAAGGAACCCTGAGTATCACTCATCTTTCTTTCTTTTTTTTTTCTCCTCTCTGATGTTGTCACACCACAACACCCCCTTGTCTATCTTTAAAGATGTCTATGAAAGGCTGACAAACTCTACTGCCACATGTTGGTGGGCCCCACTAGGGAATGACCCTCCCAACACATGTTCAATAGTAGTGTCCAACATAATGATGTCTCATCATCTGCCAATGGTGTTTTATTCATACCAAGGTCTTGAAAGAATAAGCTTTGTTCATTTTTTTTTAATAGTAGAATAGAAATATATGTGGTGGACATTCTTTATATGGTTGAATGAATAATATCCCACTACAATATACCAACTGGTCCACAATCAACTGAAAAATGGCCTAACACTGCATGACTATGATCTCTAATATGGGAAAATATTAGGTGTAGTCCCTCTAAAGTGTGGCACATTAGATGTTAAAATTAAGAGGAAATTTTTAATAATCTGGCGAAGTGTAAGCGACGAAATGTGGGCAATGACAAATTTTACATGTGGCATACATGTAATTTGAATAGAAATGGTCCAAAAAAAAAGGCAACAGTTTAGATGTATCATAAACCCAACATTAAACCATTTTATTTTTCGTTATGCAAGTATATCATGGTGGATATTCTTTATATAGTTCAATGAATAACATGAAATGACCGTATCTATTTAAATGAGTGAACACCAATGAAATGTCAGGATTGTTTAACCACTATGGTTTTGGGATTATGTCTTATATTAGAAAATCGTCTACCTGAAAGTGATTCCTTGGATCCAACGATGGTGAAAGATGGAGGCTCGCATGTTGGATCTTCTCGGATGTGTCTCATGTCGCTGGAAGTAAGTTACTCCACTTTCACTGGTATAAGAAGAGGTATAAAGGAACACCCTTCCTCATGCAAGATCCACATTATAAATTGCGTAGTAGTAATGGAACCCAACTTCTTCTCAATCGCAGTTGATCTTTTTGCAACCCGAATTGATGTTTGAGATCTTTCACATTATCTATGGCCATTGAATCCTTGACACGTTTTATGCAAAAAGCAGTCGGGGCAGTTATCAAATCGCAGGAAAAAAACTACTCATGCAATTCTGAAACTGCCGAAATAATGGGTAATCAGTTACCTCGTAACTACCACATCCCATCCCTCTCTCCTAGTTGGTGGGGCCTACTTGGATGACCCATATTGCATTTACATCTCTCCATCAGACAAGTAGCAATAACCCAACTAATGACCTGTAACATCACGAATTTTTATGGCCTGAGTACATACTCGTGCCTGAGAATTCTGGGTGTTAATAATGTATAAATTGGATGCTTTAAAAATCGCATCATATATATATTTTTCATTTAGATCACATCCAGTTACATTCATGAAGGTAACCATTCACGAGAATAAAATCGACTATATTTATTATTTTACTTGAGTAAAAGAATTTAATAAATTATCAAATGCCCTCTTAATGGGTGCTTGTTACATTATCGAGTTTGCAGCGAAAACATAAAACTATCTTCTTATTCATTCAGTATAATCTTTCGTAGGGAGATAGTCCTCTAAGTCTTCAATCTATACATCACCTACATCATCTGTACGGTTGGAGACGGTCAATGCCCTATTCATAGTAATGGTTATCCTTTTAAAATTAACAATAATTGAAGAGATTTATAAAACTAACGTAAGGGTTCTGATATGTCTCGTACTCCACTACTGTGAGAGGTATCGGTATGCGTAAATAACCTACATGAGATTTATACCTAGCAAAGTATGTGCAGTGCAACACACTTAGCGATCATCACAATGTGAAAAATAATTTAGAGCTTTCCGACTCGCCCCGCATCCCATACTACGGAGATTTGTCGGCGTGTCCAACGTTAATGTGAATTTAAGTGAACATCCCAAGGCGGCACAACACATAAATTGGATAAATTACGTGACATGATTTATTCACGGAGTGACTATATGCGACATCCAATCCCGAAAGTGATGTAACACGCATTCAAATTACTTACATCGATTTGTGCACCACTACCCAAAATCCATGGGATTACGTGTCAACCAAGGTGGCTGCTACCCGAAACGCATTACATCCACGATAAATATTTGAATCACTAGTTGTAATACCTCTTACACATCACTTACACCAAAGAGGAAATAAATTGAATTATGGGAGTTCTGGAATTCGAAGACACATGCCCAAGCCATAAAGGGAGGCAGTACAAGATTAAAATAATAAAGGAGAAGAGTAGCAATAAGCTAACTCAATAAAAGAGAAGAGTAGCGATAGGCCAACTCAATAAAAGATAAGAGTAGCGATAAGTCAACTTAATAAAAGAGAAGAGTAGCGATAGACCAACTCAATAAAAGAAGAGAGTAGCAATGGTTAACTCAACAAAAGAGGAGAGTAGCAATAGCTAACTCAACAAAATTGGTAAGGGAAAGTGCAAGGCTTGTATCCATAGCCTCACATAAATTTATAAAGATCACGCATAATTAAAATCATACCATAATTTCTAAAGGATAAATAATTGATGGTGATAAATCAAGTAATTGCAAGGAGGATTCACAATAACATGGAAGCATGTAAAAGGGCAAGATAAATCATACCAACTGAAATTAATGTAATCTTAAAGGAATCTCTTACATTAGCCTTAGATATAAACCCTAAGTAGATATCCATGCAGGAAAGTTTTTACATGAAAAGCTTCCACATAATCACAACATCGCTTGAGCAAGAGGGAGACATCATACACATGGAGAAGGGAGAGGGCGTTTACGCTTCTCCTTCTCTTTCTCTTTCTCTTTCTTTCTCTTTCTCTTTCTTTCTTTTTCTTTTTCCTTCTCTCTCTCTCTCTCTCTCTCGCTCTCTCTTCCTCTTCCTCTCTCTCTTTCTCTTTCTCTCCCTCTCCCTCTCTCTTTCTCCTTGGGCATGTGAGTGGAAAGGGAAATGCACACCCCTTTTTAAAAGGAGTGGGTTGGGCGTGTGAGAGGGGTGTATTTCACATCCCACTTGGATTGAATTTCTCAAATTTGCCCTTTTCTGGCGATCTTTCTTTAAATCTAATTCATCTAGTATGACGAGGTCATTGAATAAGGTCGGGGTATATGATTTTCTTAGTGACCTAAAATTTAAATTGACCTATCTTGAAAATTCTCTTAGCGAGTGCCAAAACAAACTTGATCTTAATTAATGGTCCATACTTAATGATCAAGGCCCAATTTTGGGAGAAATGTGTAGTCAGGATAGGAAAACGGTTGGACAAAATTTGACGGTTGATCGATGGTGGAAAAAGTCTAAATCTAAAATTTCACATTTTGTACCAAAATGAAGGAACTGGCTTCAACCTTCAATGGTGTTGGATCATAGATCGGGGCCTAAATTTTGTATACCTCATAGTCATATGAGACCAGAGTGTGGTCCAAATTTGAGTTGTAATGGACGGAAGAAAGTGGTTAAATCAGAAGATTCAGATTTATAAGGAGTTAGTAGGCCTTGACAGGATAACTTCATGCCTAAGAAAAAGCCTACCAAAGAGTGGTCTTCATATTTCATACTTAGTCTATATGATGGGTAATACAAGTCGTTCATATGAAAGAAAATATCCTACTACGACTACCTATAAGGTTTCTTCACTCAATGGACACCAAAATCAACGGTTACGGGGTTGATTTGTCAATTAGGTCACTTTTACAATGATTCAAGGGTTGAAATTTGACTACATGGTTAATTTATGATACATAGGTATGGTATAAAATTTCACATCAAATGGATCATGAGAATTATGTGATCTAAAATTCAAAGGTCTAGGTTAATGACATTTTCGTAATTATTGTTAATTTGAGAGTTTTCGAAAATCTAATGATTTTACATGGTTATAGACACATTTCTAAGTAATTCTTATAAAAGAACTTATGTCTAAATCATTATGAATAAAGAATTATTCACCAAATTAACTAAGGGAATGTACAGATATCAACCAACATAATGGATGGTCAAATGATATGTTAAAAATAGAAAAACTTGATGGTTAGTACTCTAATCATGTATGTGAGTGGGTATATGATCAATTTTGTAAACGGATGATCACAAGTTGATTTTTAGAGTGATCAAGAGGCAGAACATGTATACCGTTACATTTAAGTGACTTGTTCACATGTGTCAGTTTCTCAGATTGTAGTTTTGATGTTTGGTTAAGCATATTCATAGGTGGTGAACAAGATAAATGGATCAGAATCTCAATTTGATGTGTACGAGCAGATGTAGAGATCAAGTAGCTAGTTTACTATAATTAGATGGTCCAAATTCAAAGTGGACGGTTAGATATCTTTACCTAGTAGTGAATAGTTTACTGAACGGTTGATTATGATAGACAAGTGAGAATACTTGGATATATGATTGTCCTATCTCAAAATCAACAGTTAGATGACTTGATCTATGAATGGAGATTCAAATTCATGTTGGAGAATAGATGTAAGGTTAGGATAGGTAGATTGGTATCGTACACATGTACATAATAAGTTAAATTTCATGGTCACACTCGAGAACTTTCAATACTCAAGTATTAAAAAGTTCGAGGTGTTACATGACCAAAACTCAAATTTCATAAGAAGTCTTCATACCATGAAATACAATATATGACTAGTGAAGCCAATAACCTTAGTAGAGAACAAATATACCAAGTTTTCAGCAACTGGCATAATGTATCTCATCTTCCACAACACTAACCTACCCTAGACTCATCTCAGTTACACCAGACTGGATAAAACTTCTCGAGGATACTCTCAACTCGAGTGTTTTTCAATACTTGTTCGCAGCTATGAGTTCGAACATATTAAAGGACACGTTGGTCGGCCATGAACTCATCTTGCTCGCACACATAAACATGTAAAGTGTAAAACTGGATAATCTTGTCGCAGTGCTCATACCAATTCGTATTGGCCTAACTGCTTTCTCAAACATGCTTCATCATAACCTTTTCTTTATAACCTTTGGAAACGAGCTAGAATAACATCATTATGCTTCCATTTTAAGGTATAGCCCAAAATCATAAAGGCACAAGGGTCACATACACACCGGTTTTCTCATATGGAGGAAAAACTCAAATCCATTCTTCATCCATTGTAGCTATTTTTGGTTGTCTTTAGCACATATTGTATGAAAATCATGTCACAATGGATCTCCTAAGAAGGAGTGCGTCAACCTCTACACCATACAGATCTTAACCCAGCTGTCATCCAGGTGCTTAGTTTAAGCCACTCAACTTAGTTGCTCTAAAAAGTGCTGAGATGAAGTCTCACATCTGGCTTATTCAGGCTACATGACCTTAGTGGGAACAATCATACTCGATCCTCAAAGGACCTCATCTTGAACCCAATTCGAGGTGATGTATAGGAATTAGAATAATCGCAACAATTTTATAATCACAAATCTCATCTTTCTCGCAATTATTGCGCTAAAGCAGTTGTCATGTGAAATGCACCTCTGCTTGGTGACATATCTCAATTCATGTCTCATAAAAAAGGACGTAAAGAATGTGTGTGCTATCAACATGTCCATAGGAGAACAAATAATATAAAAAGATCTGACTATGAATAATCTGTCAAAGAAAAAAGCTTAAAATGTCCATGTCACAAAATCACATCCTATAAAATCTCAAACTCCTTATATAGTTTGTAAAACAATCAAGAGATCGGCTTGGTCAGTGGATCAGCAACAATCTCACAATTAGGTACATGTGCGAGGACAACCTTTTTTGTTTCGTAACCATATCTTCAGCGTAGTGATAGTAGATCTGGATGTACTTCAACTTGCCATGATATTTGGGATTCTTTGCGTAAGCAATACCCACTATGCTATCACAATGTAATATGATAGGATCGTCAGCATATGCTACACATTCCAAATGCCAAAGAAATCTCTTCAACCATACAGCTTCTTGAATGGCAGAGCAACCCACAATATACTCCAACTTCATGGTAGAAAGTGTGATACAAGGTTATTTTTTATTGCTCATAGGTATTAGAATATTCTCTTAATATCCCTCCAATGAGCCAGTCTTGGGTTACTTTGATAGGGACTCACTAAGCACACTGTAAAACTGATAGTTGGTCGAGTATATATCATGACATACATTAGACTACCAACTGCTCTAACAAATGAAAACCATGCCATTTTAGTTTTTTTTTCCATTCATCTTAGGGCAAAGATTTATACTAAGTCAATGACACTTCTTGATAGGAGTGTCAATGGGTTTGCAATTGCGCATTTGAAAGCGCTCAAGCACCTTCTTGATATAAGTCTCTTGAGAGAGACCAATAAGTTTTGTAGAATGATCCATATGGATCTTAATTCCGAGTATAAAAGATGTATTGCACATGTCCTTTATCTCAGAATTGAAGGACAACCACTTCTGAGTGGTGACTAACAAGTTCTTGTCATTTTTGGCTAAAAGAATATCATTAACATACAAAGACAATATTAGAAAACTCTACTCGGATCATTTGACATACATGCAGTGGTTTTCTTCAACCATCGTAAACCCATACAATGCAATGGCTTGATGAAATCTCATATACCATTGCCTAGATGATTATTTCAGGCCATAGATGGACTTTTTAGGTGGCATACTTTGCGCTCTTGTCCATTGACCTTGAAACATAATGGTTGATCCATGTAAATCTCCTCATTTAGGTCTCTATTGAGAAGTACGTTCTTCACATCCATCTGATAGAGTTCTAAATCCAAATGTGTGACAATAGGCGGATCGAGGTGAGTTTCACCAGTAAAAAATGTCTTCTCGTAATCTATACTCTCAATTTGTGTGTAGCCCTTAACTACTAGTTGAGCCATGAACTTATCTATCACTCCATTTTCCTTTTGTTTGACTTTCAGGGCCTATTTTTTCCTAACAATCTTGCATCAAGGCGGAAGATCAATAAGTTTCCAAACTTGGTTCTTTTCCATTGAGTGGATCTCATCCTTCATATTTTCTATTTACTCTTTCACACTAGGAGATGACAATGCCTATTGGTATGAACCAGGCTTATCATCATCTAGAGAAGCTACCATGAATGATTCTCCTTCAATTTCAAAATGATGACATGGTTTCGATCTACGAGTGCTCCTCCTCAATACACGTTCATGATCTAAGTTAGTCTTGGCTAGATGTGGTATACTCCCACTCGATAAAAGATCCCTCCCACTGTCCTCAGCAATTAGTGGATCAGCTGAATCGACAAGTGGGTGATCAATATCTCGCCTTCACCGAGCGACAACTAGATGATTGGGATTGAGTTAGAGAAAATGTTTGTCATCTCGAAGAACTCATGAATGTCCTGAGATTTCTTCCTACTTTGGAAATGATCCTCGACGAAATCAATATCTTGCGACTCCATTTCCATCATTCTGCCGTTATCTCATTCATGGATCATAACATAACCCTTAGAGTGTTAAGGGTATCATATGAAAATGCACTTTAGGGATCTTTGATCTAATTTTTCAATTTTTTGAGATGGGAGATGAATGAAACAGTTGATCCACAGGGGTGCAGATGAGTGAAGTATAGTTTTCTACCGCACCACAACTCATAGGGGTTTGTTATAACCGATTTAGAAGGTACCCGATTGAGGATGTAGGCATCAATTAGCTACACATCTTCCCAAAATTTGAGGGGAATGTTGGTTTGTGCCATCATCAATCTCACCATGTCGAGTAATATTCTATTCCTTCTCTCTGCAATATTGTATTATTGTGAAGTGTAAGGAACGATCAGGTGCCTATGAATACCTTTTTTCTTCACATAGCCTTGAAAAATTCTCAGACAAATATTCATGTTCACAATCTGTCCGTAAGGTCTTAATCCTTTTATCAGATTGGTTCTTGACTTCAAGCATGTAATTTTTGAAGCATTCTAATGCTTCATATCTATACAGTAATAAGTACACATAACCATACCACATGTAATCGTCTATAAATGTGATGAAATAGGACTATCCATAGCGAGTCCTGACATTAAGGGTTCTATAGATGTCAAAGTGGATTGGCTCTAAGGGAGTTGAAGTGCATACTACTTTTCTGAATGGTTTCCTAATTGACTTTCCAAATAGATAAGGCTCATAGGCGAAAAGAACTATGTTTATGAGTGGATCTAAGAGGCTTTCTCTAGCAAGTCTACGCATTCTATCTTGATTTATATAAACTAATCTTGCATGCCAAATGCACGCATCTGTGTTTGCTGAAGTCAAAAAAATATGTGCAACATAATCATATGAATTATCAGAATCAAGCACAAATAAACCATCATAAACATAATTGTGTCCATAATAAAAATAGTTTAAGAAGTGTCCACCACATATGAACAGAAAGAGTTAAAAATAATATATATATATATATATATATATATATATATATATATATATATATATATATATATATATATATATATATATATATATATATATATATAACAACTCTAGCTAATGAAAGCATAGAAATCAAATTATGCCAAACATCGGGCGCATAAAGGAGTAGTTTGCACATGTCCACAAGTGAAGTTGGAATGACCTAATTCCTAATTCATCTTCGGAGAAATTATTTCCCATGAAGATTCTCTGGCTACCAGCTGGGCACTTCTGGTACTCCATGAATCTCGTTCGATCCCGATTTATGTGCTGGGTTGCTCCTGAATCCACAACCCATTTATGGTGAAATGTATGAGCAATCAAAACCTCCATGCATATAAGCATGAGTATAATGATCAACATTGGTTCATACCTTCTTCAGCTCAGAGCATTCTCAAACAAAGTGACCAAGATTCCCACAGTTATAGCACTTTACCTTCAACTTGTCATTCTTATCGCGTCTTTTTCTTTGCTTATGTTTGCCTCCATGTGCATATACATTTCCTTCTTGGTTATTCCCTTGGGAATTACGACCCATATGTTTGTGTTGGGGTCTTTCACCCTTGTGTATGCTTGGCTTTGCCAAGAATGCGATGACGTATTTATGTGCAAATTGACATTCAGCTCCCAACTGCAGATGTTGTAACAATTGAGTGAAGGTTTTTATACCCTCATTGTGCATCATAGTGAGCTTCATTTTTTCTATGAATCTGGAAGAGAGCGCAATATTGCTAGGATTTGTTTCTCATCTATAATTGCATTTCCTGCTACTTTCAGGTCACGAATCATTGCTGACATCCGCCTAAGATGCTCAACTGTTGAGACATTAAGAGCCATCTTGTATGTGTCAAATTTAAGAGCTAAAGCTCAAGTAATGTGGTGCCAACGTATGCAAGGTTCAAGGCGTTCCACATTTCCCAAGTAGTGAAATATCCCTCGTTCTTACCAATGAGATCATTGTGCATGCTGCTTAACATAATAAAGCAGGAACGCCAATCCCTCTTTAGTTAATTCTGGAATTCTTCTTAATGACACCAATGATGAGCAGAATTGCCATCTTCAAACGGGTCCATGCTCGCAGTTAAGGTTTTCAAAATCCCTGCTCATCCAAAAGATACTAGATTTTGCAATGCCAGATATCATAGTTGTTTCCATCTAGTTTCTCACCTTTCTTCAAGTCAGCTATGATATTCTTGGATGTCATAATCACTACATTCAGAGATATAATACATTACATTCGAGATCCAAGCACCACACATTCACGACTCATAATATCACAAGATAATGTTACCT
Organism: Magnolia officinalis; assembly: GCA_021015155.1. Taxonomy (NCBI): domain Eukaryota; kingdom Viridiplantae; phylum Streptophyta; class Magnoliopsida; order Magnoliales; family Magnoliaceae; genus Magnolia; species Magnolia officinalis. Next base: position 82,013,590 of record JAJHSJ010000004.1, read on the forward strand.
TGATCTGTTATGTGCCTTTGAATCGAAAGACATGACAAAAGCTTACAATAATCTCCTTAGAAGCTTCCACTCATCTCCCACTAGTTCTGTCACGCCCCAAACTCGGAAACCGGGCTCACAAAATTTTCAATCTCAGAATCCGGCACCGACAGCCTTCGTAGTACCCCTTTCTCGGCTCTCGGCACCCATATACTAGGTTCCGATCCTGGGATACCACAAGGAGGATTTTAATCATGAATTCATTTCAAAATAAGCATAACTAAATGCATAACCCACAAACAATAACCAGAACACTATCACAAAATCCACGATGATAAAAAAAAAACCTTTAAGGTACAATGTGCATAAAGAAAATACAATGACGATAATAATAAATCTCCAGAAGCTCGACTGCACGCTCCTGCTCCTGCTAAGCTACGGCTGTGTCATGGTGTCACCTGCACTCATCTATCGTGCATAAGCTTATAGAAAGCTTAGAGGGTGGTGAAAGTGTGTGCGCAAGGTAGCAATGCAAGTATGCAATATTAGAGTAATGCGAAACATGCTGATAAGTCCATGAATGCAATCAGCCATACCAAGGCTATGCGATGTAAGGCATGATGCTATCGGACACACCAAAGCCATGCAATGCAAACATGAATGCTATCAGCCGCACTAAGGCCATACAATGCAAGGCCTGCATAGCCAATGTCATGTGCAAGATGCAGCTCAAGCATACCAATCCACATATCAATTTAGCTCATCTATGGAGCATCATATATCAATACAGTTCACTCTGGATAATCGTCGGGGTCTAATACACTATACACCACACTGCTGCCCTACACTGGACGCACGACTGTGCAAATGGAAAAGACCTCACTATACACCTGGCCAATAGTCAGCCAATATCTATCCGTCACGTTGATAGCGGACCCATTTATAGGCTGGTCATACTCAGTCTAGCAATTGCACCCTTCCCTCAGGCGGGTAAGGCCACACCCCCTTCCAACCGACCACGACACAGTGGGAGACATGGCCTCCTAGTATTCGGCCCTCGTGTGCTCATTTATCCACTCGATCTCGACGTTGGAGCATCTTCCGGTACCGTCAGGTTTAGGAACTTTCGCCCAGGGACACCCTTCGCACCCCATGTAAAGAGAAGATTTCAGGTGTCTAAACCTACCATCCATGATATGCCTATAGAAGTTATGGCCCTGATGTCGCTAGGGCGTACAACAATCACAACACATAATGTAAGATGCATGAGTCATATCATGAGCCATGGAGGAAGAAAATGAGGAAGAAAGGGAGGGAAAGAGAGAGATGAAAGAGAGAGAGAGAGAGGGTAATGATGGTGGCTAGCCTCTCTCTCCTAACTAGGAATGATTTGTTGTAAGATGGCATGGCTCATGGGAAGAAAAATAATCATTTCTTGTAAGATGTAAGAGGTAGGGTGGCTAGGTGTAGGGGAGATGTCATCCTCATAATGACCTAGGGAAATGAGCCATGGTTAAGGTGGGTCCCAAAACGTGCCGTCCATGGCCATGATCAAGCGCGGCCCACATCTCATGATCTAGACGTCGGATTGGTGCACGAGATGCAGCGACAGCGCGGTGCAATGGTACCGGTGTCAGGCTGTGTTGACTCGGGTTTACAGGATATGACTTAGGGCCACGCGCAAATGAAATCTACAGGTCACGGGTCGCCAGAATTCGACCGAGTGGACCGCGGGATCCTAAGGAATGAAATGGACACTAAGACATGGGCCTGACAAGTTCGAGGAAGATGGATCATATAGAACACCCCAACAATAGGGGGTGTGAGTGGGAGGAGGGTATCCCCTCACTATTCGGAGCCAAGGTGGTTCAGGGAGGCGGTGTCGTGCTAGGTGAACACCCCCTTTTATGGGGGTTCAGGGGCAGCACTCCCGAAGCATAGATTCATGTCTAATTACTGTGTAAAAATGCATTATAAATCTATTGTCCCCTACTTTACAATCATATAATTAATCCAAAGATATTGTTGTTTTATGGTCGAGCAAAATAGTTTGGTTAAAATTAGTCAATCTAGATGAAATTGGTTAAAAAAAGACATTCTTAGTTGAGAATTGACAGTCTTTGAGCGAAATCGGTCAAGATTGGCCATATTTGGTCAAAATCACCCGCCTTGGTTAAAATCACTCGTTTTGGTCGAGATCGACCATATCTAGTTGAAATCACCTACCTTAGTCAAGATCAGCCATATTTGGGAAATCACTTACAGTGGTTAAGATCGGCCATATCTGGTCGAAATCACTCGCTTTGGTCAATAATCGACCATCTCTTACTGAGGATTTTCGAATTCGACCAAACTTGTGTAAGATCATTATCTTTCAGCTTATCCTTCCTCATATTCATACAAATTGTAGAATCGACCACAAGTGCAATTTGGTTGCAGGATGGTGTGGCCTAATGGTTTGTTTGCATAAAAGATACGTCTTTTTTGTCACATCTAGAAAACACCAAGACATCATTCTCATTCGACTATTAAGAAAGTAACTTAATGTGCAATTAGATCTCTACATTCGTTAATCGACAAAGTCTTTGCATATATTCAACATCTCATGTTTTGTGATCCAACTAGATTTACGTTTGATGTATTCTACATTAAGGCAGAGAGAGAAGGAGAGTTAGAGACCATAGTCGTTGTTATGCCCATTTCATCGTGTCTCTCTTCGTTTTCGTCTATCTCTCCTTCTCAATCACTAGCTATCTGACTTTCTTTCTATCAATTTGCTTGTAACCTGGCAATCGACTGTTATCTTAACTGCAATTGGCAGCCATGGATATTGGTTGCAACTTATGATGGTAAAAACTTAATTCACCCATCCATTTAGGGATTTAATTCCATTCTCGATCAAGTCCCGGTATTAATATAGATAGAGTGAGAGAGAGAGAGAGAGAGAGAGAGAGAGAGTTCACTCCCCAAGTATAGGGTTGTGATGTAGTAATAAACTCGGTAAGATCGAGGTCGAATCCCACGAGGACTGGTCATCACAATTTAAATCTGTGATTCTCCTTAACTAATTCAACAAATAATGGAGCAATTTACTAACACAAATCTATGAAAAAAACAATTGAGAATAAGGAAGAAAATTCAATCAGAGAGAGCACTAGGACTTTCGAATCCACCCCTAATTATCCTAACCATTGTTTTGTCTGTTAATTCACCTTAATTTAGATTGATCTAACTTATCTAGAGAAAGCACAATCTGTGTCCTTAATCGGGCATACAGATTGTCTAATTCCTTTAAGCAATGCCATGAATAACATATCCCATGTCCAAATCGGGCATATGGAATATGCAGTTCAGTAAAGCACTCTGTTTCTTCCTCTACAGGAACCTGTTCATGATCAGATATAAGCACCTAGAATAAGCATCCAAACCACATCCATCCATAGACTCTGATCAAAGTTCATAGATGGAGAAGTATAGAGTTTAAAATAATTAAACACACTAGGGAAAAAAATAAATCAATCTAATTAAAGTAAAATCAACATAAAATAATGGGTGTTCAAATTAGGGGTTTCATCTCAGCCCTAGCTGAGAGATTAGTTACCCATAAAATCCATTAAACAAATGGATAAATAAAAATAAAAATTCATAAAAGAAAAATCAAACCAATTTTTCTCTCTTCTTTCTTCTCTTTCTTCTCTCCCTTGCTGTAGATCTGGAAATCCTCCAATTTCTGAATGATTTTCCCATGTCCAGGACTCCTTTTTTATAGTTGCTGGAAAGCTGGATCAGTGGCAGAGTTGTAGCAGGACATGGAATGGAAATTTTCGCAGCCATGATCGGTGGGCCCCACTGAAGTATTTTCTGGAAAATCCACCCCATCCATTGGATTCAGGACGAAATTTCAGTCAAGAATGGGTGGTTTTGACTGTCCATTGATGCGGCCCAGAGAAGAAATCACGAAGAAATCAATTTTGAACGTTGCAGGGCAGCCATTTTGTGGCCTCTGTATCATGCACGTGTGTACGCATGGGAGTGGAATCTCAGCATGGTTTTGTAGTGCTCGCGGCCCTCTTCAAGATGAAAGGATTGGATCGGCCGGACAGACTACGTGTGGGGCCCACAACCGTTCGCAAAACTGGCCAGCGGCCGGTCGTTCGCTGCCGCGTAAACAGGGCCGCAGTTCGCTGTGGCAATGGTGGGGCCCATTTTGTAGTTTTTTTGAGAAATCCACTCCGTCCATTGGATGGAGGGGAAAATTTCGGTCAGGAATGTGTAGTTTCCACCTTCTGTTGACGAGACCCTCACGTTATCTCTCTCTACCGTTCAACCTGCTTTTGAATGGTTAGATTTCCATAGTCGCTCTTATTTGAAATTCGGCCACCTACACCTTGGTAACAATTACCTCAGACAGAGAATGGACGGATTGGATTGTTCGTTTGGACAATAGGTGGGGCCCACAACTCGTCCGAAACCACCGGCGTGCGAACGCTGTTTGCGAACGCGTTTTCGCGGAAGAAGTCGGTCAAATCGACTTTCGACCTGGAGTCTTGGTTCGGTGTGGCGTGGCTACACCTGTGCTCCGTGCACATGCAACACGTACAAGACCCACTGTAATGTCTTTGTCAAATCCAATCCATCCATTTGCTGTAGCCTCTAGTTTAAAGGGTTGACACCAAATTTGAAGTACTTCCAGATATCAGGTGGGCCTGAAGTGATGATTTTAGGGGCTGATCTGACCGTTGGGGCACTTCCATAGTGATCCAAGAGCTGAAACTTGATATGTACAGTTAATTTATTGCCCTCATCTCATGTATGAAGTTTTGAACTGATCGGATGGCGGGAACCATGTGATTTTGCATTCTGGACCAATTTCGGGCCTCTTCAACATGCTTTCCTCAGATCTCAGGCGTGTAAAATCTTCATTATTGGTTCTCTGGGGTCCATCCCGTGCTCAGGTGGCTTTGGATCATCAAATCCATGCTTTTAATCCTCTTTTCAGTCCAACGCTCATTATTACGTCCTGCAATGAAAACACAATTAAAACATTCCATTAAGCCTTATCAGGTATGTAAATTTAGGCAATTACTGGGGTCTAATATGTAATATTCGACCCTGATCACAACCCCCAACCAGCATTTTGCTAGTCCCGAGCAAAACATACGAAAAATAATTTCAGAAATAAAAGACAATTCCTGTAAATTCAAGTGACTTGTGAACAGATAGTCGAGATGTGATCATTCTACGATTCATGCATGGTGAGTGGACTTTTCTCTTGGAATCCAGTTCACTGTAAATTTCATAAACAAGTTCAAACTATTAAACCATGAATTAGAATAATTCTAAAACATTGAGTTTCATGAGTGTATAGTGTCATCTCAGCTTTCAACCATTAAGAGATTCAATTGTTAATTTCATGATATCATTGGTGATTAACAACGGAGCTCATGTCACCCAAAACTGGAACCAACACTTGCTTTACAGATTAACCGTTCATTCTACCATTTTTTTTTTTTCTTTATGAATAGTACGCCAAGGAGGAGAATCAAATCTGCACCTATAGGGAGCAAACCTATGGTGAAAACTTGTCCCCTAAATCTTTTCTCATGTCAACTATGAGGAATCGAATCTTCATCTATAGGGAGCAAACCTATGATAACGATTATGTGACTTATTCTTTCAATTCTTCTTTATAGACTGATGCTAAAAAAAAAAAAATTATTTTTCAGGCTGGTTCCTTTCATGCTTAGTGATTACCATGTTATCAATTAATATCGAACTGAAAACTTAATGTGTAAACGAGATCTGATATGTGAAATCATGGCTCAATCAATGTTTACAACTTCTAATCGTGGATTAACAGTTCAAACTTAAGTGTGAAATCTGCTAGACAACCGAATCCAAGAGTCATAAATTTCTCACATTCTGAATCTTGTAATTTCAAAATCACAACTATCCTTCAAAATCACTTTGAATTCAATAGAAATTCTAGAAAAATTTTAAAAATTTTCACAATTTTTGCTCAAGACTAAGAAAATACTGATTAGGTAACCTAATCTCCCACCCCCAACCTAAAATCTACATTGTCCTCAATGTAAAAGAAATAAGCATGCGATGTAGATGAGAAAAAGGAAAGAGGAGTGAGGGAAAGATAGTACCTGGATGAAGAATCAAGAGGCTTTCCCAAAAATATCAATGTAAAAGTAGGTTAGCACAAGAGAGAAATCAGTAAAATAAAATAAAATCACAAAAAGAAAAACCCTACCTATACCACTTTCGCAGGTGCTCGCGATTGCATTTAGCGTATGCAACAAGCCTTTAAACCCCTAGGTTACGCCTAGTGGACGAGTTGTAGTCTCGTGAGGGTTTGCAGTAATGTTACCCACAAATATTAAACTAACTAACAAAAAAGAAATAGAATGAAATGCTGGGTTGCCTCCCAGGAGCGCTAAGTTTAACGTCTTCAGCCAGACAAGAACGGATCATGAATTCATTAATCTTTAAGACCAGGGTCCGCCGAAGAACTTACCTCAACACGTGGTTAACCAATCCCAGACAAGTGATATGAGTTCCCATGAACTGTGCTATCTGCAATGAGGTAACTGACACTGTCGTCAAATAATTTAAGGACTTCTGCTCGATCAACTTCTTCCATATTAGGATCATGCTTCCTTTGTATTTTACGTGACATTTCCACAGCATGATCCTTACATACAGTGGGGCACACTCCTTGTATTTCTGCTATCTTCCGTTCAATTGCTGCCTTATATGTTCGAAGAACATTAAGCAACCTGTTCTTTCTCAGAGTTAGAAACTGTGCTGTCAGGAAGAGTCTCAGAGGGATGAAAAGGTTCCACTTTCGCTCTCCATTTTTCAGTCTCCAATATCGGAGTAGAGTCGAGCAGTGCATTGACTTCGTGGATGGGACTATCTATGTCAAAATCCGTGCCATGTTGTGCTAAGCAGGTCTCAAGTGGATCTTCGAAAGATTTGAGGAAGGAGTCCTGCACTAGACTGTCGATCATGTCCACTTCAAATATGTCGTCCAAATCCGCGGGTTGTTGTCCTGCATTAAAAACATTAAGTTTAATATTCATGTTACCAAATGACAACTTCATAACTCCATTCCTGCAATTTATAATAGCATTAGATGTGGCCAAAAATGGACGACCCAAAATGACTGGGATCTGACTATGAGGATTCTGAACAGGCTGAGTATCTATAACTATGAAATCCACTACAAAATAAAATTTGTCAACCTGGATTAGCAAATCTTCAATAAACCGAATATGGTAACAAATTGACACTTGCCCCTAAATCAAGTAATGCCTTCCCGATTTTATGATCTCCTATGCCGCAAGAGATGGTAGGAGCTCCTGGATCCCTAAATTTAGGAGGGGTGTTATGTTGAATCATGGAGCTGAGCTGCTCTGCAAGGAAGACTTTCTTATGAACATTCTGCTTACGCTTTTGAGTGCATAAAACTTTAAGAAACTTAGCATAAGCAGGGACTTGCTTGATAGCGTCAAGCAACGGGATGTTGACTTGCACTTTTTTAAACACGTCCAGGATTTCATCAAATTGTTTCTTTTCTTCATTGGTGCCAGACGTTGAGGAAAAGGTGTTTTGGGCACGTAAGGTGGCACGTCAGCGGCTCTTGGAGAGTCAAGAGTTTTTGGACTTTAGATGCATTGGTGTGTACTCTCTGCTTCTTCTCTGCACCTTGATCTTCTGTTTTAGGACTTGATTCATCCCTAGGTATCTCTATTCTGTTGTCAATCTGTTTGCCTGACTAAGGGTAATGATCGACTTTGGCTTGCTCATGGTATTGCCCTTGGTTGGAATTAGAGCCAATCTCATATTGTCCCTTTGGATTAGCCACAGGTTGGCCAGGGAACTTACCCTTCTCTCTCTCACTCAATGTGGCAGCTAGTTGACCCATTTGTACTTCTAGCTTGGCAATGGATTGTGCATTTGCATGTAAGCTTTGCTAGTTGCTAGTAGGTTTGTTGGGTGTCTTTTTGGAATTGGAGAGAACTCTGCTAAAAGATGGAGTGTATCCTCAAGAGATGGTTTCCTTGATTGTGCAAGGTATGTTGTTGATATTGCGGAAACACTGCTGATGGTTTGCATAGGAGGATTTCCAGATGGTCCCTCCTTGTTGCAGTCCTTTTGCTCAAGAAAAATTTGGATGCTAGCCCACCCTGGGTGTACGTGTTCGAGTAAGGATCATTCCCAGGTTTCTGAAGGTGTTCAAAGCATGAACTTGTTCAGAGAGGAATTCTGGAAATGTGTGACCAGATGGGCAAGATTGCGTAGGATGGGAGGACTAGAACATATGGCACAAGCCTCGGCTTGAGTTGTTTTGGGAGGTCCATTATGCAACATCAGAGCATCAACCTTCTTTGTCAGCCATCAATCTTGGCATGGGAGATCTGGTGTGACTCCTTCTCATATATGCCACCTCTCTTTTGGGTTGGGAACTTCTTTCACCTCTATCTGAATAGTCCCATTGCTGGGAGTTTCCACACAAGGTTTCAAAAAATTTCCATGCTTCGGTATCGCTTTTGGTCATGAAGGACCCTCCACGGTGCATCACAACCATGCGACGGTTCTGGGGTGTCAGACCGTCATACAGTATTGCACTTGTTGCCATTTCTCAAAACCGTGGTGTGGACATTTAAGGAAGCAAGTCCTTCCATCTTTCCCAACATTCATGAAGTGCTCTCCCTCTTTTTGTGTGAATTAGTGATTTCTCTTCGGAGAGCATTAGTCTTGTGAACAGGGAAGAACTTGTTTTAAGAACTTCCTAGACAATTGGTCCCATTAGTGATAGACCCAACTTCTAGAGATTCAACCATGCTTTCGCCTTATCCTTCAAAAAAAGGAAACAGGCGTAGGGCGGATCGAATCGTCTGAGAAGTTTTGGAATTTAAAGGTGGAGCAAATGTCTAGGAATTCTTTCACATGATGATATGGGTCCCTCCTTGT